>WEIT01018920.1:0-11124 GCA_013389985.1 Dryoscopus gambensis | reverse complement strand
TACCTCTCCATATATACTAAAGCTTCGCTCCCATTTCTAAGATTCTACTATTAAATAACTTTAATCACACATAGTCAAGAATAAAGATTCATGCATGTTTAATGATTGGAACAAAAATTCTGGTTTTGAGTAAATGCAGAGAAGGGTTTTTTTCACTGAAAGTCCAAATTTTGAATTACTCATATTTGTATGGTAGTCCCATCCAAAAAGTGCAATCAAAATTTGACCTTCTATATCAGTATCTGACTAAAACGTCTTCAGTGACTTCTACATGGCATAAAGAATTTATAACACCTAAAAGTGAGGGAAAAACATTAAAGGATTTGTCACTTTTTATATAAAAGGCATGTTTCCTGTAACTTAAAACTCTTGATTGCTGGTGTCTCCAAGCCAATAATTCAGTGCAATTAAAAAAACAGTCTGCCTGTGCAACCCTGACTGTGATTCTGAGTGGATCTTTCATATAATTTTGCTCTTTAGGACTTAATGCAAGAACTTATCTCCCTCCAGCAGTCTCAGCTAATCTTGAGGAATAAGGCCCTGACACCACATTTGGCTTAAAAAAAAAATTAGAGTACTAGAAAAGAATCCTTGAAATATGTAGGGTACCTACCTGCTGTTCCTTGGTCCCCTTATACAATTTCCCTGAACTAGGTAAGTGCTGCTGTAGTCTTCTAAATGCTGCTGTAGTCATATTAGCATAATTCCAAAGGTGTATAGGAATAAACTAACACAAGGCAAATCTGTTTCTCAAGATATTTTTAATAGGTGAAAAATTTTGGTGTTAGGTTTTACCTACACCACTATTAAGTCATTCCAGCCTCCTTTTAGAATTCAGTTGTTTCTCATTTATGTTGGTACCACAGTGTATTTGGACCCTGTGTGCAAGGAAATAAAACTTTCCTTTTCCAAAGGTAATTGGATTGATTCTGATCTAATTTGAGAAATATGAAGCCAGCACAATTCCAACAAACAACTGATATCTGAATTTGGCCTTAAAGGGGGGGGAAAAAAAATCAACGTTTAAACTTAGTTGCCTTAAATTCATCCGTAAAGAGATGAATTTAAACTCGTATTTTTATATTCATAACGTTGAACTGTTTCTGTTTTTTTCAGGCTTAAAGACCCTGGTCACACTAACAGCAAGGGTAAGTGGTGCTGACTAAAGATGAAAAACAACAACAGTCAAACTATAGTTATCCAAGCTTCAAGAAGATTTCGGCATGGTTTAGTGAAAGATGGAAATGGAAAGATAAAGATCTAAATGGCATTTAGGTAAACCATTTCATCTTTTTGCACTTTGCAATGCTTTTGAACCATTTAGGAGAGAAGCCACTGTCAGTGTAAATTCCTTTTGACTAGAATGGTGCAATATCAAAAGGTCAGATTTTTAAATTATTCTCATTATAAATCAGTGCAGGATTAGTTTTTATTGTATGAAATGAAGTGAACATTCCAACATTCTTATCAGATTTAAATAAGGCAGATGCTGATGGGATTGAGGGCTTAAAATCCTTTAAGTGAATTACTTTTCAAGGATAGCCAGTTTATTTCATCAGTTTGCTGGACATTAACCTTGGATTCTAAATTTAAGCTGCTTATACACTTTTACAGACACATCAGCCTTAGATCATTTCTGCTTTGTCTCTGAAGGTTAACAGATTAATTACAGTCTACATATTTAAGTGAGTAAGCTACAACCTTACCAGTCTTCTGATGAATCAGAAACAGAAGGCAAAAGGTGAAGGTCCACTGCCTGCCAAACTCTAGAATGCAGCACAGCCTTTGCAGGCTGAACTGAAAAGAACTGCAGTGGGATCAGACAATGAACTTCATGTTAGTAAAGTAGGCTATTTAACACCAAACCTGGCTCACTACGCTCTCTAACTCGAACTGTGCACTCCCCAGTGGAAGGAGTTTATTCTTCCTGTTCTACCACTGATAATATCCAGATAGCAAGCTTGGNCACCAAACCTGGCTCACTACGCTCTCTAACTCGAACTGTGCACTCACCAGCGGAAGGAGTCTATTCTTCCTGTACTACCACTGATAATATGCAGAAAGCCAGCTTGGTAGTTTTCTGGATAGCTGGAATTTTCTCTGGCTTGTTTTACAGCAATATCTACATTGCGCAGGTACAGATACAGGAAGTTACCTAGGCTAGTAAATACTTCTGACCTTACATCAGCTTACTTTAAACTTTGATTTTTTTAACAAAACTTCTGTACCTACAGCAGCAAAAGGGAGATTGGTTTTCAGATTAGGATATTTGTTTGTTTTATTCTTTTCAAAGTGTTTTTACCTGGTTTCTTTTTCCCATCTTGGCAGTTATACCATTGACATGATGCACTGGTCATATGAGAATGATACTTTGCTTTCTATATCTTGCAGTCCTCTGGGTCTCCTATTTCAGCTAGCACTTTATCAGGTCTTACAGCTGTTTGATTTCTTTGTTTTATATTTGACTTCTGTACTTGAGAAGAGTGCTAGGTTAGTAGCCGAGGAGAATTGAGTCCTTTGTTCATCCACAGAGCAATTTATTTCAAGCTCAGTTGGACACATAACCTGAGAGATTGAAAGACAGTGTTAACTCTTACCCACCATTTATTTGAAAGCTAGGACTTTCCAGCATAAGAATACTGCAGGCTTTGCATGGCTTGTGAAGAAGTCACACCGAATAGCACTTTCTAAAATTCACCATAACTTTTCGTGATAGACAGGATCCTCCTTCCTTACATTCTGTCCTTCAGAAAGAGATGAAGAGGAGAAATGGATGGCTGCACCTGGAGTCTGCCCTTGTACAAACTCACAACTAATTTGGTTTATGGAACTACAGCACCCTTGTTATGTTTGAATTGTCTTCATTAACTTCTTGTCATCGTGAGAAATTAAAACAGTTTTCTTCTTTTTTCAGGAGTTTGGTTCAGTTCTTTACCCAGTCCAGTCCCCAAGAAAAGAAGGACACAGAACAAAAAACATTTCCTGAAGTGTCACTGAAAATTATCCAGCATAATATGAAGCTGCTTCATCTAACATCCTCAATGGCTAATTAACTTATTTTGCTGGTCCATACTTCTTTTCATGAAGCCAGTTTCCCCTTTATAACCATAGAATGGTTTGGATTGAAAGGGACCTTCAAGATTATCTTGTTCCAATCACCCTGCCAGGAATAGGGACACCTTTCACTAGACCAGGTTGCTCAAATCCCCATTCAACCTGGCCTTGAACACTTTATAGAATCAGTAAGGCTGGAAAAGACATGCAAGATCACCAAGTCTGATTTTTGAACTAATACAACGATGACCACTAAAATATACTGAGATGCCATGTCTACTCGTTTTTGGAACTCTTCCAGGAATGGAGTAGACAGACTGGAGAAGAGTTTCAAACTTGTCACAATTGCTCTGTGCTGACTTTGATACTTTGGGCTATACACAATCAGTTTAATCTCTCCTGCAATGATAGTCTTTCTGAAAAGTAAAATGTCTGGTTCCCTCTAAAGCTGTTTCAAAATAATTACTCAACTTTAATCATTTATAAGGCAAATCATGTACATGTCACATTTCACCACTGATTTTTAAACCTGACTGCTTGGATTTTCATGGTTATGATTAGACAGTTCCCCATTTTACACCTTTCTCCTATTTACCACATAGCCCTTAGTTTTATAATGCTGCAGTTGTTTCCATGTGCAATATGTTACCAACTTTTAAAATAATAATTTTTTTGTCTAGGGAAAGCATTCAATGCTCAAAGGCTTTAACTCTTTGCTCCAAAGATTGACTAAATCTCAGTATTTTCAACAGCGTCAATACAGCATAATGACTTGTTCTCCAGTTCTTAAGCACTGAGCATTATTATCAGCCCCAGGAATTTAATATTCTCAGTATCACAGACCAAGGTTAGAACTCAGGAAAAAAATTTGAATATAGTAAAAAAATCTGTACATCATCATAATCAGTTTATTTTTCCAAATAGAAATAGCTTCATAGTTTAACCACTGCTTTGGAAAAGTTACCCAGAAAATTGCATGTCAAAATGATAAATCTGTCAATTTTTAAAAGTGCTCATTGTTGTGGGCATGACACCAATAGTAAAATAAGGAAAACTTCATCCTGGATACAAGAAACATATCTCATCTGACCTTCAATTACTTTATTGTGTGACTGACTGCATGTATTTATAATATCCTCCTGACCATAAAGTAAGAGAAAGAAAAATAATACATGCACAATTTCCTGCATGAAAAGTTGTTTGTCTGTATAACAGGTAAGACAACACAACCTGTAAAGCCAGCACTAAGTATATAAATAATATTCTAGCTGTCAAGCCCTTCCTGTCTGTGTAAAAGCATAGAAGGCTTGAAGAAATCTCAGTCTTTGGCTAAATAAAATTGTGACTGGGGAAACTGATTTCAGTGACTGAAGAAAGGTTGCTGAGTGGTTAATAGAAGGATGTCTTTAAAAGTACTCTTAGATTATCTGCAGCTGCAAAGTAGACTGACAATAGATCACAAGGAAAGGAGATTTGGTCCTGGTGCATTGTTTCAAGGTCTGGTTCCAGGTGACCTATTCCAGAACTCCAGATATCAAACTGTAGGTTTAATAGGAGTTTGACAGTCATATTTTTCCTTTATTTTTACCTGACAAAAAAGGTCCAGTTAGAAAGAGGGAATTTTAGTTTACCAAGGGCCAATTTGTTCTACATTATTAAGTGGCTCAAAGAGATTAAAAAATAATTCAATCTCAGAGAGGAAATCTCCTTATTTACATTTAGACTACCGACAACATTCTAAACTTTTTTGGTTGGTGGAAACTTCCCTAAATATTACACCGTTTTTTTTCAAAACATTACAAATCTTCTTTCATACCTGTTTTAACACATTGTCTCTTTTTGACTCATCACTCTTTCAAAAATAATATTTGTACCTCCCCCCTCACCTATTTGTAGCTTACTTGCTGCTAAATAGAGATCATCCCAAAGTCATTAAACACTTAAAAACTCAAGACCAAGTCATGTAAACATGATGTATAAGAAATTCTTCTACAGAGAACAATTTCAAACACATGATGTGTTCAGTGAACATAAATACTAATCTTTAAAAAAAAATAAAGCCAATACTAGAACAGCCATAACTTGTGAAGGACAGATTATTGTCCCTTCAAAATGTAGATCATCTTCATCACTCCTCTTTTACATTAGCACTTGAATTATCCTACCAGGTTTTATGTATATGGTTGACTTGGCCTGCCTTAATGAATGTTTCCTCTGAATTAAATAGAATTTGCAACCACTGAAGTCAGCAGTCAAAAAAAAAACTACTAAGAAAAAACAATGCTTAGAAGAGGTAAAATGTCAGGGGGAAAAAAAACCAAAAACCATTTCCAGCCATAAAAAAAAGTTTTGAAAACAGCCATATCACTTGTAGAAATTGAGTAACGTACCTGTCATGGGTTAGCACAGTTTGGAGGTTTTTTTAAGAAAAAAACCTTCCACCAATTACAGAAGTGATGTTTTTTGCAAGGAGCTGTTGTACCTTCCTCCAAACTTAATAGAACCAATCAAGTAGCTAATTTGAATATTGACAGCTCTATTAAACCACTTAAAACATTAGAAATGCCTCTGTAAACATCCCATTTAAAGACTCCCAAGCCCAGGAATCGCTCTCTTGCTTCCTGTCTTTGGGACAGGTAACTTGGCCGGCTGGGCCTGCCTGCACAGCCCGGCCGGGGCCAGGCCACGGCCCTGCTCCACCACAGCCTCGGGGAGGGGCCGCGGCCTCTCCCAGCTCAGCTTAACAAGTTCCTGGCCGCTCCGTGCAAGCCGGTCCCGCCGGTGAGATGACCCCCTTTCTCCAGTCCCGCTGCCAAAATTAAACACTACACCAAAACCAGCTCTGGCCGCTGCTTGGAACTGGTCATGTGACCAACAGAGACAGACAAGCAGCTTGCAAACTCCAGCCTGGCTAAGATTAACCCTTCCAGTGCTGTAAGTTTGTCTCCAGGGATAGGGAGAGGCAAAAACACATGAATAGACACCATGATAAATGACACCAAAGTCAGTGGAGAAGAAAGAACTGAAACTCAGAGAGAAGAGATAGAGGAGATGCTTTAAACTGAAATTCTTTTTTGCCAAGCTATGGTGGTGATGGACTGATATATTAAACATTTCCCTATAATATGATAAGCATGGGGGGTTAGAGCTTCAAATTGCTATAGGCAAAGTGCCTGTGCTGAATGTTGCTGTGAAGAGAGGATGCCTACGGAAGGACTTTGCATTTTTTTCCCCAGGTTTTCTCTCTATAGCGAAGGGGGTTTATTGTTTAGCATTATTTACTCCCAGGGAAGGAGAAGATTTCTGTTCTTGAAGATGAAGAGAATCTTTGCTCTTGAACAGCTCGACCTTAAAATAATACCCCAGTAGCTAGAATTGAACCCTCGAAAAGAGCTGTGGGAAAGCTGTACATTGAGGGAATGGACTCACAGGACCAACAGAGAACCATCCCAGGCGGCTGTTTGTGCTGTGACATTGAAGCCATGAGAAGACTGCTTCTTGTGAAGAAGCCCCATAGCATAAGCAAAGGAGACTCCTCTCCCTAAGTGAACTGATAAAAGACTATTATAGAGGATGTAAACTGACTGAAATAATTCCAAGTTTGTGTCTTTATGTTGTAAATGGAAGAAGGGAGGAGTATGGGGGGAAGAAAGTGGTCTGAAGGTTTATTCTAACCCTTATTACTTTTTTTTTCTTTTACTTCTTTTAATAAATTTCTTTATATTCTTTAAAGTATGGAGCCTGCTTTGCATTTCTCCTAATTCTTATCTCACAGAAGGTAAAAATGGGAACTAAACCACTAAAATACCAAAATGAGAATTTTATAGTATTCCCAGACTTTCCCAGGGAACTGCTACCTGGACAGAACTTGATCTTTGTGGTTCACCACTCCTGCCTCCAATGAACTCAGAGTGCTTTTATGTTTATATGCTTTTATGTGTAAATGCTTTTATGTTCTATTACAACTGGTAAAGTTTTTCTAGACCACTAAAACCATTCTCAATGGAATTTTCATTTATCATAGAATAATGGAATAAGTTGTGTTGAATAGGTTGTGTAGAATAGTTGTGTCTAGTTCAACCCCTCTGCAATGAACAGGGACATCTTCAACTAGATCAGACTGTTGAGAGCCCAGTGCAACCTGACCTTGAATGTTTCCAGAGATGGGATTTCTACTGCCTCTTTGGGCAACCCGTGACAGTGTTTCACCTCCCTCATTGTAAAAAAGTTCTTCAGTGGCCACCTAAATTGTAATTCCCAAGGAATCAAAGGAAAACCTAAGGCATAAAATAGGAGCTTTTAAAAAGTTTAAGAATTATTTTATCTGCTAAACACTAGTTAGACAAAGACCACCTTTGCAATTCTTCCTTTCTCAAATTCCTAACATCTCTGTGGCAAAATCGCGAACACTGACATGGAGAAGAGATTGAAAAGATTTTTACGGTGTCTTTAACTATGAGTTATTTTCCAGATAGAAAGACATAAGTGCAGAACAAACTGAAGAGTTAAGACCAAGCAGAATATTTTTTGCATAAAATAAATAGGATTTGCAGATCACTGTTTGAAAAGCATTAATTATAAGTCTTAATCAGGACTTCATTTTAGATTTCATGAAGGTAATGAGTGTACCTCTCTTGCTACTAATTATATATTCTGATTATCCTCTTTCATTCTGTTTGTGGGTGGCAAGGAAGTATGCCTAGCTTTTTTTCCTTGAAATTTCATTTCATATTATTTTACTGACTGACATATGTTAAAACTGTTTTAATTATATTTTTATACTTAATCTTTTTTGAAGCATGATTCAGACATTTCTTAATTATAAAATAATAAATCTTTCTTTGCAGCATACAGTCTCAATTTTGGCTCTGGCTCAGATGTCACTGCAATACCACACACAATTCAAGGAACTATATTGGTCCTTTGATTCCTTTGAACAGCCACAGAAACTCAATATTCATATGAACCTAATTTCAGAATCCTGAATATTTACAAATATAGATTAAAAAATAATCACCAAGTTAGTACTTGTGCTGAAAATATCACAGTAACAATGCATTTTGAATCATGCTATATTTTGAATGTAACCATGTGTTTAGGAATCGTAGCTTAAAAATTCGGATCAAGTAATGAAGATTCATGGCAGTTTCTCATGTTTTTTGTAATGGCACAGCAAGCTTTTCAGATAGGAGGTAGTCCCAGAAGTCCCACTAAATTCACTACAAATGCTGCAGATGAGATGCATCGAGCCCATTACTTTAGTTAAGAAAAGGATATTTTAAATGATTTGCAAAGATGCATACAGACTTCTCAGCAGTTTCTGCCAACAGGAACTTGGTAGGGAAATTCTTGATGTTGGATCGTTAATTTCATCTCCCCATAAATGCAGACATGTTTTCAATGTTTTGTCTAATGTTATTTTAGTGAATCATTCGATGCAATATGCATCAATTACTTTGGTGATATTTTACATTCCACTATCAACATTAAGACTTCTTTTCCTTGCATTGCATATAGTTCTTCCTCACTGTTATCTTTAGTTCAACACCAGTAGAACCCAAGCATTTGCTTTTTGTTTGGAAGGTAGATCTGTAACAATTTGTAGATTTTGGTTTAAAAGCACTCTGCAGCCTGACAGATTGAGGTACCTGCCTCTTACTTCCTCCTTCAGCCTCTTGTGATCCATGATTATTCTCATGGCTGCTGTGACAGTCTGATTCCAGGTGACTCATCAGCTGCCCGGATACAAAAATAACACTTCTTCAGAGGTAGCAGAACAGGTACACAGTAATGAAATTCTCTGCCACAGGCATCTACTCAAATGCCTGTTATTCTGAGAGCCTTTCTTTCCTTCACAGATTTCTTTATCCCCAGGTGAGACCCAGGCCTTCCAGAGGCTTTTTCAGAGCTCTCAACTTCCATCTGAACAGACCTGGTGGTGGGACAGGTTATCCTTCTGACTTGTTAAGATCTATCAGTAACCTCTACTTATCTCAAGAGAAGGCCTTAGCATGGCCTTAGCATCTCACCTCCTGGCCAAGAGTCCTGTGCAGACCCAGAAATTCACTTGCTCCTGAACTCCAAAGCAACCTTACCTTATCCATGTCCTCCATCCCGTTCCCATGTGTCACCCTGAACTTTGCGGACAGTCTTTTCTTCAACATCTTTCTTTAAGCGTCATTCTCTTTCCTAATACAGTCCCACAGTTCAGAGTTGAGTGAAACCTTTCCTTTCGGGATTTCTCAGGACTGTAACTCTGATTCTGAGAATCTTCTCTGAACTGCCAGAATGAAGCGGAGTCATAGATTGGAAAACTTTAGAAGGGACAAATAGCCCTAATAGGATTTTCAAACACATTTCTTCACAGTATCATTTGGACAAGTTAAAAAACCTTTTTGTATGCTTAATTTGATTCCTCCTGATGTGTAATCATCTATAACTGCTCTTTCCTAAGTTTTTCTCTGCTAATGTTTCTCAAAATGTCCAAAACAAAAAAGGGACATTCCAGATGCTGTCTAAGTACCTGTTTCATGGTGATTGCATTTTAAGTAGCATCCAAGAGACATCACCATTTCATAATGTGTTTTAGAAATCTTTGTATTGCGATCTGAATATGGCAAAGGAGGTAATGTGCAAAGGCAATCATATCTACCACTGAATATCAACTGTGTAAAGACAGGAATGGAATATTTTGAATTACTTGCTGAAATGAAGCATAGAAATATAGAACTGGCTTTGAGAAATGTTTGACTAGTTCGATCTATAGAAACCTTTTCCTGTTTTATTGCTAACAAGAGTCAGAATTTGAAGTCAACAATATCAGCTACATACAGGTGGACCTTCATCTAAAAGGTGCAAGTGGACTCAAGTGGAACCCACAGAATCACAGGATAGATTGGGTTGGAAGGTTATCTGGTCCACTCCCTCCAGAATGAGCGGGGACATTTTCAGCTAGATCAGGTTGTTCAGAACCTTGTCCAGCCTGACCGTGAATGTTTCCAGTGATGGGGCATCTGCCAGCTCTCTGGGCAGCCTGTGCCAGTGTCTTACCACCCTCATTGTAAAAAAGATTTTCCTTGCATCTGGTCTGAATCTACCCTCTTTCAGTTTAAAACCACTACCACTTGTTCTATCTGAACAGGTCCTACTACAGAATCTGTCCCCATCTTTCTTCTAAGCCCCCTTATGTATTGAAAGGCCTTAATGAGGTCTCCTCAGAGCCTTTTCTTCTGCTCTGTCTGAACAGCATCAACTGTCTCAGCCTGTCCTCATTGGAGGGATGCTCCAGTCCTTTAACCTTTTCTGTGGCTATCCTCTGTATCTGCTTCAATACATCCATGTCTTTCCTTTAATGAAGACTCCAGAGCTGAACGCAGAGCTCCAGGTGGGGTGTCACAAGAATGGTAGGAGAGAATCACCTCCATCGACCTGCTGGCCACACTGCTTTTGATGTTGATCAGGATAGAGCTCAAGGACACTCAAGTCTTTCTCAGCAGGGCTTCTCTCAACCCCTTGATAACTGTACTGATACAAGGTCTTGCTCCTNTCAACTGTCTCAGCCTGTCCTCATTGGAGGGATGCTCCAGTCCTTTAACCTTTTCTGTGGCTATCCTCTGTATCTGCTTCAATACATCCATGTCTTTCCTTTAATGAAGACTCCAGAGCTGAACGCAGAGCTCCAGGTGGGGTGTCACAAGAATGGTAGGAGAGAATCACCTCCATCGACCTGCTGGCCACACTGCTTTTGATGTTGATCAGGATAGAGCTCAAGGACACTCAAGTCTTTCTCAGCAGGGCTTCTCTCAACCCCTTGATAACTGTACTGATACAAGGTCTTGCTCCTATTCAGATGCAGGACCTTGCACTTGGCTGAACTTCATTAGTCTTACATGGACCCACCTCTCAAGCTTGTCCAGGTGCCTCTGAATGACATCCCATCCCTTCAGCATGTCAACCACATCACAGAGCTTGGCGTCACCTGCAACGTTGCTGATGGTGCACTTGATCCCAGTGTTCACAGTTGAGGAATTCTGTCGGTGGACTTAGGTGCTCTTAGGTCTGCAGTCATGA
>WEIT01018916.1:40753-136480 GCA_013389985.1 Dryoscopus gambensis | reverse complement strand
CTCAGCATGGCGGGCCCCGGGCGCTGCCCATGGGATTGAGGAGCTCGTGTGGAGAGCCCCGGGAAGCTGTCCTCAAACACACAGGAGCCGGCCAGAGCCCACGGCTGTTCGAGGCCACGTCAGTGCAAAAGCTCTCCGTCCCCCTGTGTAAGGAATCGAGCAGGGCAGCAGGCACTCGAAGCCTGAGAAGCGCACGGGGATAGGATGAGGAGAACCAAGATGCGGATGGAGCGGGACTCGTGACAGTGCGGCGGTGACCCGAGCCAGCCAGCGCGGCTTCCCTGGGGGCAAGCGCTGTGTGGCCAGTCTGTGACAGGGAAGCCTGACCAATGCCACCTGCCTGGAGTGCTGTAAATCTTTTAGCATGGTCCCACATGGCATCCTCATCTCCAGACTGGGGAGCCACAGGGGCTGGGAAGGGGCCGTGATGACTGCAGGGCTGCAGTGATCTGCGGGGCTCTGGGGCCTTGGGGGAGCTGTAGAGGTCCCTCATATCTGTGACACACAGGGGGTGCGGCCGTTCCCAAGCAGATGTCACTGCTGGTGGGACAGGCGAGGCTGGCTGGGCTTTGGTGGCACCAGGAGGGACACACAGGGTGGGATGCTGCGTGGCCTGTGCGGGTGCCCGGGGCTGTGCCCTGGCAGCTGCCCTGGTGCCAAAGTGCCACCCCCTCTCCTGCTTTCACGCTCAGCTCCCCTCCCGTGGGGAGCACTGAGTGTCGGGGCTGCAGAGCGAGCTGGGGGCCCGGTGCCTGTGCCAGGATTTGGACCACAATCAGGACCACGGTGGTGACCGGAGCTGGGACCAGAACTGGCAGTGCCACCATAACCGCACCCTTGTCAGGACACTGCGACGATGATGCTGATGGTGACCACCCCGCCGTGGCGGGGCACCGGGGGCACCGTGAGGTCCCTGGCCACTGCCACGAGGACAGCAGCGCTGGTGGCAGGAGTTGGTGCTGTTATAAATGCATATTGTATTGTTGGCTTTTCGCAGGCATAATGAATATTATATAGTATTAGAAATGCTTTTGCTGTAGCAAAGAGTTCAGCAAGTATGTTTCAACTACCTGAACGGGTAAGATAACCTCCAAGGGGACAGAGGATGGGGCCCACAAACTGCTATCAGCACCCTGTGTGGAGAACAAAAGAGGCCCACAAGCTACTATCAGTTCTCTTCATAGAGGACAAAGAGGCCCAGAGCCTGTTATCAACACAATGTGTGAAGTATAAGCTGTTATCAACCCTCACTGTCNCTACCTGAACGGGTAAGATAACCTCCAAGAGGACAGAGGATGGGGCCCACAAACTGCTATCAGCACCCTGTGTGGAGAACAAAAGAGGCCCACAAGCTACTATCAGTTCTCTTCATAGAGGACAAAGAGGCCCAGAGCCTGTTATCAACACAATGTGTGAAGTATAAGCTGTTATCAACCCTCACTGTCTGGAGAGTTAAAAAGCCCAAGCCCAGAGATCAAGAGAAATAAAACCGCAAGGCCAGGAAATGCGCATGCTGTAAAAAGGCGGACCCAAGGCGTGTCCATGCAGAACTGTTCCTGGAAAAGTTTGAATATGCATAAAGAATAGACAGTAAAAACTGTATAAAAAAGAGACTACCCCAGGTCTCAGGTGTGCTCTTGGCTGGGAGCCAAGAGTACCCAGCGCTGTAACTTTTGCTTTATTGTTCATGTCTCTTATTGTCTTTTTTATTAAAACTTTTAAATTCTCACGGGAAAGTGAACCTCGTTTTTCACAGTGCTATCGCTGGTGACAGAGACTTTCAGAGCCAGCTGAAGGAGGGAGAAAGCCTCACTTCTGTTCAAGTTCCTCTGTAGATAATTCACCCATTTTATGAGAACTGCCCTCTAGAAGAGTTTTTAAATATCCCTGTTCCACTGCTGTTGCCAACGGTGCTCTGAAGGTGGCAGTGCATAATATTGTTTCACTAGACTGAGATTTCTGTGCTTCAGAAGATTTGGGTGTTATGGTTATTGTATCTCTATTTTCCCAGATGACTTGCAGTTTTCCTTTACAATTTTTCATGATATTAATCGACATGATAGCATTGTGTCTTTACAGTCTTACACACTCTGGGCTATTTAGTTCTTTCAATTGACTTTTTCCTAGTCTTGCTTTTTTACATTTCTTGTACCTTTATTCTGGTTCGTTTGGAAACAAATCACTTAAAACTCATGTAAGTTCTCTATCTCTAGTGTGTGCTTTTTTAATGTTTCAACTTTCAAGGAAAAATGTTTCCAGAACCTGAATGAATTAAACAAACAAGACATCATGTTCCATAAAAGCAGCAAACCAGCTCAGTTGCTGATAGGAACTGCACAATTGTTTGTTAAAAGCCGATGCTTTAAAAGTAAGAGAAGATAGCTGGGGCTTTAGGAATGATGGGAAATTGGATTTCCTTTCTGTTGCTGCAGGTGGCTTGGCATGACTTAATGTTTTCACATTCACTTGCAGAAACTGATGTACATTACAGGACACCGTGACCATTTTGCATTGAAAAACAGGTATTTATTCATACCTGTCATTCATGTCTTTTTTAGCTAGAAATGCATGCAGTGTTTCAAACGTTGACACACTACAGAATTCTGAGGTTTGGAAATCTTAAACCATGGGTTCTTTGGCAGGCAACTTCAGCTTTCAGAGGCAAGAGTCCACATCTTGGTTCTTGAAGTCATTAGCTTCTAGAGCAAGTTAGATTTACAAAATATGTCTGAAAGTCCCCTCCTACACCCACTTAAATAATCTTCTACCCATTCCCACTCATCAAAAGTGACCACTGTCCTGGTACCTGCAAAAATAACCATGAAGTCGTTGTTCTTTGTTAGAAATCTCCAACATCAATGACTGTCGTTTGTAGAATTGCAGTCTCACGCTGAAGATGAAAATTAGAGTTTGGATGGCCAGTTACACAGCACAAACAGAAGTATGAATCTGGTTGTCAGACCTTGCAGTTTTAAGACGGTAATACATTTTTTTTTTTTTAAAGAAGCAAAACAGGGATGATTTATGGCAATCCATTCTTCTCCCTAGAAGTCCAAAGGTCAATTAGGAAGTGTGACTGTCAGGTTAACAATCAGAGCTTCTCTGTCCTTGTGAGACCTCACCTGGAATACTGCACCCAGGCCTGAAGCTCTTAGCACACGAAGGATGTGGCCCTGTTGGAGTGAGTCCAGAAGAAATTCTGAGGGCTGGAGCTCTGGAGATGGGCTAGGACAGCTGGGGGTGTTCAGCCTAGAGAAGAGAAAGCTCTGGGGAGACCTTATTGCTTTCTACTACTTGAAAGGAGATTATAAAAAAACAAGGATAGAAGATTTTTATATGGGTAAATAGTGGCAGGACAAAGAGGTGCAGTGTTAAACTAAGAGAGGATAGGTTTGGATTAGATGTTAGGCACATATTCTTCACTCAGAGGTTGGTGAGGCACTGCCACAGGTTGCCCAGAGAGGTTGTGGCTGCTCCATCCCTCCAAGTGTTCAGGGCTTGGAGCCTTGAACCTGGGTGGGGATTGGACGGGGCTTGGACCACCCTGATCGAGTGGGAGGAGTCCCTGCCCATGGCATGGGAGGGGAATGGGCTTCAAGGTTCCTTCCAACCCAAACCACTCTGTGATTCCGTGATTCTATGAACAGATAGCATCTCTGCAGGAAATGTAAAATAGATGTAAATGTATGTGAAAAACAAGGTTCACTTTCCTGTGAGAATTTAAAAGTTTTAATAAAAAGACAATAAGAGACATGAACAATAAAGCAAAAGTTACAGTGCTGGCTACTCTTGGCTCCCAGCCAAGAGCACACCTGAGACCTGGGGTAGTCTCTTTTTATACAGTTTTTGCTGTCTATTCTTTATGCATATTCAAACTTTTCCAGGAACTGTTTTGCATGGCCACGCCTTGGGGCCGCCTTTTTAGAGCACGCGCANTACTTGCTGAACCCTTTGCTACAGCAAAAGCATTTCTAACACTATATAATATTCATCTTAACACTATATAATATTCATCATAACACTCTATAATATTCATTATACCTGCGAAAAGCCAACAATACAATATGCATTTATAACATGTAAAAATGTCAAGTGTAAATCACCTATCTTAGGTTGGTACGGTCTTGGAATTGCTGGGAAAGAGACAGACCTGTCTTGCAGACACCGAGAGTGGAAAGCGGCCTGCAGCCCCTGGGAGCACGGGATGCCTGCCTGGTGTGTTTTGCAGCACTCAGCTGCCTGCAGCAGCTCTGTGTGATGCACTGACTCCCCAGCCAGCCTGCTCAGAGACCTTCTCCTGACCCATTCGTACATCATTCATATTGCTGAGCTGTGGTTATTTCAAGTGGCAACTTCTTTGTGGTGCCTTGGTTTTGAAGACCCGTTGTTATGGTGTTGACACAAATGTTTTGATGTGTAAAGTCACTTGGAGGCAAACCAGGAGAAACTGAGACATTCCAAACAGCTGCAGCCCAACGCAAGGCAGGAGAGGCGGTTCTTTGCACAGCTGAATTGGTGCTGTGATGCCTTATCCTGTGTTATTAGAATAAAAGACAAACACGGTTAGAGGGGGAAAAGGGGTTTACCTTGGTATTTATTAAGGATCCTCAGAGTGCATCACATCCAGGAGCATGCACCCCTGGAGAATGCACTGGCAAATGCGCTTACACGATGGTCTGTGTGTACAATTATAGAACTTGCACATTAGCATATTAGCATACCTATCACAGATTCCCCAGTGAGGGGGTCAAGAGAAGCCCCATCCTGAGGAATGTTCCCCTGGATGGGCCTATCTTGGTTTACAGAATGTGTTCTGGAGAGGACCTTGGCATCTGGGGCGTTCTGACCCCCAAATCTGAGGCCTTCAAGGTGTTTGGTCTCTTGGCTTACCAGAACTTTGGGTCTAATCCAGTTACCAGACTCAGGGAATTACAAGTATGTGGGCTAAAAGCACTGAGGATACATAAAAGCTGCATAAAAGCGTATATGAAGTGGGATATGAGAGGGGTATATGAAAAAGCAAAAAACCATCATGGCATCAGCTGTACTAAGAGCTTTTCTCTGACTGCCCGGGCTGTTGGGCTGGATAGGTCAGGCATGCAGATCACCCTGTGCAGGCTATATTTACTCTGGCAGTGCCTCTGCCACCCGGCCATACATAGCCACTCTCATCCAGGGCAAGCAGCCTCAACAAATCAGTGCTCTGGGAAGCTGCTAAAGGATCTCTATTAAACCCGTAATGCAAAGGTTTACAAAAATACAACAGAATGCTCTGTCTGGAGTCTTCATAGCCATAGTAAGTGATTGCATTTTCTCTCTTTTAGAACAGAAAAGACTTCTAGTGTGAGTTTTACCTGAAATTTGGATTAAAAGCTTTTTCTCTGTTTTCTAATAATAGCAACGTAATTAAAAGTTCAGTGTTTATTTTAGCCTGTGTTTTGCCTCAAGGCATAATAGAATATACATACATATATACCTGTGTGCATACATATATATATATGTGTATATTCTATTATGGTCGTGCCAACATATAGTAATTTAGCATAAAAAGAATCCAGATTTGCCTAGACCATACAAAGATGAAGAAAACAATATTACCCTGTTTATTACAAAACAATATTACACCATTGATTGGAAAACAGCCTTCCCACCAAAGTGCTGCTTTGGCATGCTGATCACTGGATTTTCTATATATGAAAACATTAGTTTTTTAAATAAGAATAATTGAAAAATAATGAACGTGTATGATGATTACTGTACTCTCATATCGTCTTTTGTTTCCCACAGACATGGGTATCTTTTCTGTACTCGCTCTGCCATTGCTCCTCTTAGGGATCAGTGGAGTTATTTATATTTACCAGACAGTCAGGTGGCTCTTGTCCAAGTCAGCGGTGCAGAACAAGGTAGTGGTGATCACGGATGCCATCTCTGGACTAGGCAAGGGTGAGTTGTCTCGTTTCTTCTCAGTGTCAGAGAACAGGAGCAGCCAGAGAGCGACCCTGTGGCTGATAGAGCATGCACACATTGCCTGGGATGGATTCATAACCGGCTGGGTGAAGCAGAAGTTAATAAATGTATTTATAAACAAATCCCATGATTTATGAATGTATATTTTTAGGCTCAGCCACAGGAACTGTTGGTAAACTTGTAGGAACTGCAGAGCTTTGTATTTATTTAATTCAATAGAATGAGAGGATTTATAAGAACCCTGAGTGCTATTTTGAGCGTGTTGCTACTGTAAGATCTCATTGCAGAGGCTGTCAGTGCTGGGTAGCTGCAGATAAACAGGTGTCATCTTATTCTTTACATGTTCCTTTCCAGCCCTCAGAGACTTGAGCAGTTCCTGCTGCTTGTAAACAGCAATGCTCCCTGCTCTGTGTGGGAGTTGGACCTGATGATCCTTGTGGGTCCTTTCCAGCTCAGGATGTTCTGTGATTCTGTGACTCCCCTCTGACCCCTCAGCCCCCGTGGGTGAGGTGGGACTGAATAACCCCTGGGTCCCGGCTGTGCCCCTTCTGGCTGCTGCAAAAGTTCACCCTGTTCTGGCCAGAACCAGGACAGTTCTATTTCAAATTCATCTTTTTGGAGAGGCATGGTTTAGAGTACTTCCACTGAGTTTGGAGGTCTTGTAGAATTAGATGGTGTCTGGGTTTCTAGGCAGAAATCTCACTTGGAGCAGAAATATCACCAGTGCTGGATTTGTTTGGCTGAGGCTTCAAGCCAAATCTTGGAATCCTCCAAGAATAAAGAAAATTTATAATTAAACATTTCTTCAGCTGTCTTTCTCCAGCAGTGCATGACCCTTGGGGAATGTTTTCCTAAATTCAGTTTCTTTATTAACCTTTATTCCTCTTTTTTCTTTTCTTTTTTTGCTGTGACTAGCTGTCACCTGTCTCTTGAGGCTAGAAGGGCAATTGTGTGTGTGTGGTGCCCCCACACCCCTTTTCATATAGATGAAAAACGAGGTAACTCAAAGCACTTTTATTTTATCATCTTAAATATGTCTATGACCAGTACCCTACAGGTTGACACCAGGATGTTATTTGCAGGCTTGAATGATTCCAAATAATGCAAAAATTAACTCTGCAGTCCACTCAGGCATATGTGACAGCCATTCATTCAGAGCTTTGAAATACCAGCTGTGTGGCCAGCTGCTGTGGGCTCTAAGGAAACAGCCAAATTCTTCTCCTACATGCCAGAATTTCCGGACTAAAGGCAACATTCATCAAAGTTGAAAAAGAGAAACAAATCTATGATGATTGAAGATGTTTTCAATGGTTTATGGTTGTTATTGAAACCTAGTTCCTGTTTCTTCTGAGTGCCGTGACTCAGAAAAGTACGGGGAAGTTCTAGAGGAGAACATCGTTGGTTTCCCATTTTCACCTTTATTGCTGTTCACAGAGTTGTCTTTTTCTCCCTTTTTTTTCACCCTCAAGATTACCTCAACTGTTGTTTATAAGGAAAATACTGCTATAATTTTCCTGGCAAATAATCTTTTGGGCGCTAAAGCGAAAATCCTTCTATGCTAGGAAAAAAAAAAGAAAGTGGAAGACATTCATAAAATTACTGTTGTAAATAATGAAAAAGATTGCTTAAATAAAAACTTCCAGCTGCACAGGTTTGCAAAACTACAAGAGTGGATCCATAAAGGTGCTCCAGCCTTGTATTTCATAATTTGGCTTGAGCTGGTCACATACCCCCATGAAGACCTGCACAAATGAGTTGGCTGCAGTCTCATAACCAGTGCTGAGGGGGGATGATGGGGAGCACTGATTGCCAGTTCCTGCTGTTCTTTGAGTCCCCTCTTTCAGAAATGCACAACCACAGCTCACTTGTGTAAAAAAGGGAGAAGAATTCTCCTCTGAGACCTTTCTTAAATTGGGGTAAACCCCTAGCTTAGAATATGTCCAAATGAAGAAAATGCAGTGCCAGCCCAGCATTCCCAGAAACTTTTTGGTGCTTTTCTCAGGAAGGCGCCAGGGAATGTGGCTGAATGAGCTGGCCCCTGATGCCTCTGCTGACTGTTGGGAGGGTTTAGTACTCAGGACATAAAGGTCTTGGGATGGCTTAGATCTGGAGGGCAGGGTCTGTAGGAGAAAGGGCTGTCTCATGGCTGCTTCACCAGGGGGCCAGTTCAGGTAAGTTTACCTGTATTACTCTTTTTTTGAAGTTGTAGATGAGTTGTGTGTTGCCGCGAGTTTCGTGCAGGCAGCACGCAGAGCGAGCTGGTGTCACTGTCTGCTGGGGCTGCCTGGTTTCTTTATCATACAGCAGACATGAAGGTTTGCAGAAGGTGCAGTTTGTATTGTAACCAGCTTAGGTGTGTATTTTTATATGTGGTTTATTCATAGCAAGTGTGTCTGGGAAGGATATGCAGAAAGATTTTTCTAACTCAATCTCATCATGCATTAGCTGACATAGTGTTCTTTTCTTAAGTAATTTTTAATAAATCCCTTTACTAAACAGTGGCATTGTGCTGTACCATTAACTATGCATTATACCATCACATTAAATTTAATTTAATCCTCACCTATGTACTATCACAATTCAATGCTTTCTTTTTTTTCCTCATATTATTTCAAGCTTAATGACTTCTAAGGCATGGATTCAACATCCTTAGCAAAACCAGCATCCCATTTCAAGCAAAACAAACAAAATCAATTTGTCATTATTGTAATTATTTCTTTTGGATGTGTTTCTTTCCTAGAGTGTTCTCGTGTGTTTCACGCAGGAGGAGCAAGGCTTGTGTTGTGTGGCAGGACCTGGGAAAAGTTAGAAGCCTTGTATGATGCCTTAATTAGTGTGACAGACCCCAGCACGGTATGTATTCATGGCCTGAGATAAACCTTGCTGAGGTGCACCATGCCCTTTTAAATCCAGTAAAACAATGTGGAAGAAACATGATTTCCATCAGTGGTGGCTCTGGTCACCCAGGTAATTCAGCAAACACAGTCCAGAGAGACAGAGAAAGAAACCCCTCTGAAGGTCTTTAGAGCATGATGCCAAAATCCTGCCCTCCTGAGCTGATCCTGTAAAGCACCTGAGTGCTCCTGTATCTGAACAAGCCACCCAGCTAGAAATCCTCAGCAGAGGAATTTGATCATTTGGATGGAAGGGATCCAAGTGCTTGATTTAATCACAGGAAATGCCATCAGGTTTTTTTGTATCATTGGTGTGCTCAAGGAGTGGGAGATGGGTCTAAAGGTCGAGTTAATTTTGAGTTTCTGCACTGTTTGGGGAAAAGCCCCAGGTAGAAGGGATTGGGAGTAAAAAGATAACATTGTCTTTTCCTCATGGCCTGTGGCTGGGTCACCCTGACAGCGAACATGCAGGACTGCCCCTGCTGCAGCTCCTGGGCAGGAGGGAGCTCATGGAACAGCTTCCCTTCTGTGACCAACATACAGCTATTTCCTGACTAATTCCAGGGCGCAGGTGTTCCTGAAGGCATCGCATAAATTTCACAGCCACTGCTCATCAGACCAACAAATATTTGCGTTTTTTTTTGCAGTGGGCTTCATTCATCTGCACAGATAACCACAAAAGTAGTGTGTTCATGTTAGACTGCACAGATTCAACTAGGAAGAATTATTAATTATGACTAAGGGTTCTGCATTACATTGTTCAAGTAATACAGTAAGAGAAAAAACTTCCAAGTTCATTCCTCTGTCCCACAGCTGATAAAATCTGTTTTTGCAGAAGTCATGCAAATGTAAACTCCATTTGGATAAGCTATAGCAAAACAAACCATTCCTGCCTTCCATCAGTCCCCATGTATATGTAGCTTATCTGTCAAAGCACTGTACCCTGGTCTCTGTTGTCAGCAAAGGGTTGTTCCCAGAAAGACCATGACTTGAACTGGTAGGAGTCAGCCTCGTGTCTATTTTCTGTCCCCACTGATGACAAGAGAGACAAAACTCCCTGGGAGCTAGTCCAGCTTACCCTTCCCGTGGTGTGCTGCTTCACCTGAAGTTCAGTGTCTATGGATACCCGTTATCACAGAATCACAGAACCACAGAATGGGTTGGATGGGAAGGGGCCCTAAACACCACCCAGTGCCACCCCTGCCACGGGCAGGGACACCTCCCACTATCCCAGGTTCCTCCCAGCCCGTCCAGCCTGGCCTTGGGCACGGCCAGGGATCCAGGGGCAGCTACAGCTGCTCTGGGCACCCTGTGCCAGGGCCTCCCCACCCTCACAGGGAAGAATTTCTCCCAATATCCCATCTATCCCTGCCCTCTGGCAGTGGGAAGCCATTCCCCCTTGTTCTGTCACTCCAGGCCCTGGTCCAAAGTCCCTCTCCAGCTTTCTTGGAGCCCCTTCAGGCACTGGAAGGAGCATGAAGGACCCCCAGAGCCTTTGCAGGATGAACACGCCCAGCTCTCATTGCTGAACTCTCTTCTTCCTAGACTGAGTTAATATAAAAAGTTTATGTGAGAATGATAAAAACACTTCAAGTATCAAGGTGAACTCATTTGCGAGACAAGTAAATAGAAATACCCTTTGTAAATAACAAGCACCATTGAAATGAGTGTTTTGTTTGCCAGACATATGCACCAAAGCTCATCCTCCTGGATATCTCAGACATCAGCTGCATCCAAGATGTAGCCAAGGAAATCCTGAATTGCTATGGCTGTGTGGATATACTGATCAACAACGCAAGCATGAAGGTGAAGGGAGCAGTGCAGAGCATTTCACTGGAACTTGATAAAAAGATAATGGATGCCAACTATTTTGGACCTATAACATTAACCAAAGGTATTTAAATTTTTTTTTTCATTTTTTTGCTGTTACCACTTAAAGCAGATTGACAATTAAGTGGGTTAATACTGCAACCAACATGCAGAATTCAGGTGAAGTCTAGAAGACACCTAATTTCCAGCTATTGGATTTTGTGATATTTTTGCTTGTCGTATTGAGACAACTTTCATTGAAGTTGTGCTATTTACACTTCAGCTGTCACTCCTTTTCACTAAATACCCTTGGCTCTTTTACTTACGTGGCTCTTTCTTGTATTTCTCTTTTTGCAGCCATTCTTCCTAACATGATCTCCAGAAGAACTGGCCAAATTGTTCTAATTAATAGCATCCAAGGGAAAATAGGAATCCCATTCCGTGCAGCTTGTAAGTTACACACAGCAGAAACATACCTTCTGATGCATAAGTTGTGAGTAGTCCATGACACTCATAATGGGTTATTAAAAGTGCTAATTAGCATCCAAATTTGGTAATACTACAGTATTTGGCTGAAATTTTTTTCGAATTGGAACTCAATTAGAAATAGTTAAAATGCTGCCTTTGAAATGTAACTGCTGCCTAGGGTATGTGAGAGTAAGATGATAAAAAATGTGACAGCAAATTTTAAATATATATATATAAATGTGTATTGTACAGATAAAATCTGTATCTAATTTAGTCGTTGAAACCATCACGAAGAATAGTGTGTAAATATAAAATATGGGTAGATAAGAGCTGTTGCTTTGTGAAGGAAGCCCCATGCACTCACTGTATTTAGGTGTGGGAGTTTGAAAGGAGATGTAGTAATTGCTTTCTGCTTGGCTTCCCAGAAAGTGTTCAAGATTTTTCATCCAAAGCTCCTAAGGGAACGAGGCTGTTCTGAATTATGTTGGAAGGCCTTTGCATTAATAAAATATGAAATTAGTGGATGGAAAGGACAGGAGAGATGTAAATAGACATTTTAAACTTGGGACAGATGTAAACAGACATTTTTAACTTGGCAGAAAGTCAGAGTGAGTGATGGGTTCTGAATTAAAAAATCTCTGAGACCTCAGAATTGTGACTTAGAGTTCCATGAAAGCAAATTACAGTGACAGAAGCTGTAAGGAAAGCAGTAGAGAAAGTAAATTAAAGCATGTCTTTATGTCTTTGTAAATTTATGCATCAATCTACGCAGTGCCCACATCTTGAGCACAGTGGGCTGTTCTGGTCTCCTGTCTCAAAAGAAGTATAATAACTACAAAAAAGGCTCAAAAAGGAAACAACACACCTGGAATACTTTCCATCTAGGATACAGACAATTATGTCAAGATACATTGTATGTGTATAAAACCATAAGAAGCAGAAGAGCCAACAGAGAGAGTCTTTACAGTGGCCCCACCAATATTTATGTCGCATGAAACGCAGCTGCCAAAAGCAGGAATGTCAAAATGAATGCATGGAGAGGCATCTCTCCATTCCCAGAGCCCACCTGCCACTGGCTAGATATCCAAAGTCTGATTTTCACTGTAAACTGAGTCAAATAAAAGGTGATTGAGCACTTGGCAGCTCTGCTGCACTGAACACACAGTTCTGTTTCTTGGTCAAGTGTCACGTACTCTCATCTCACTCACACTATTCTCAATAAAAAGACACTAAAAGCAGATTAAAAAGTCTTGACACTCAGTTACTTTAAAATTCACTTTAGCATTAAAAGTATCTCAGATTTCTGCTGCAGGGCAAAGTCCCAATCAGTTTAGAAAGCGTGGGGAGCACTGCGTGCCAGCAGTGGGCATGTATTTCACTGCATTTTAGGCATGTGTTACAAACTGCAGAAACAGAAGGTGTGGGGACCCATCTCAGGGACAATTCCACCCACCAGAGACATTTTTGAGCTCTAGAGATAATAGAATTGTTATTCCCTAGCCCAGGATGTGCTATTTCTGACTAGGAAATGCAGACATGCGCTGTTTGACCCATCCGAGAGACTGCATGCACAATTGCCCTGTACAGATAATTTCTTACTGCTTGTTTTAAATATGTCATATGATAATTTCACTGGGTGAAAGAATTTGCTGTTCTTTTGCCTTTTGGCTAATCATTCCATGCTCATTCTCCCAAACATTGATGCTTTATTATACCCCTGCTTCCATGCAATCATACATCTAAACTTGCGTATATGGGTTTTTTTCTTTTAGATGCTGCATCCAAGCATGCTGCTGTAGGCTTTTTTGACTGTCTTAGAGCTGAAATGGAAGAATTTAATATTTCTGTCAGCACTGTGAATCCAACCTTCATCTGCTCATACCATCGCCAACCTGCACCAGGCAACTGGGAGGCGTCTATTTGGAAATGTAAGTTTGGGTGGATGGAGATGAGGAGCACATAGCAGGAGGGAGGCTTGTCCAGGGTAAAGAAAGGAAAAAGTAAGGGAAATGACAGAGAGGATTAACAGGCATGAGGAGCAAAAGAAAAGAGGTATTGGAGAGGTGGTATTAGCCTGGTGAAAAGAGAAGGAACATGGAATGAGACGTTATGTGAGAAAATAAATACGCCAGGGCATCAGGAATGGAGTGGGAGGAGAGCATGAAAGGTCCAAAGGGAGAATTCCACTGCACTCAGGTTGCTCCTTCTCTTCGGGACTGTAAGGATTTTACCTCAACGTTATAAAAAGATCTTGGCCACATACAGATGAGGGGAATGGAGCGGGGAAGGGATTGCAAGTGCATGCGAATTAAACTGATTTGATTGTTGCCCTGGTTGTGTGTCTTTTTGACACCATTCCCGCAGAGGATCTGCCTGCCTGCCTGTCTGTCTGTCTCTCTGCAGCTCTCACTCCTCTCTCACTCACAGTTTTTTTCAGGAAGGTGTCATATGGCATGCACCCCGTGGAGGTGGCAGAGGAGGTCCTGCGCACCGTGAGCAGGAAGAAGCAGGAGGTGCTGATGGCCAACCCCATCCCCAGAGCAGCAGTTTACATTCGAACCTTCTTCCCTGAGCTGTTTTTTGCCATTGTTGCCTCGGGGATTAGGGAAAAGCTGAAGACAGAAGAGGAAAATTGATTTTGTTCAGTTATTTTCCTTGCTGAAAAAAAAAAAAAAGGTTTTTGTTTTAAATGTCAGTGATTTCTTCTGTGTGCTATGGGTGGAATAAAGCCACTACCACTGACACACATGTTCAACTCTAAAGCTTCTACTCTTCTGGTTTTAGGGAATATGACAATATGCCATTGGAACCAAACTGCTCTTGAGTCCCATTGCTCATATAACTTTCAGCACCAGCTCATTTATAGACCTCAGTCTTCGGTGGAATCACCAAACATGAGAAGAATTCTGAGGGCAAAGGAATATGCGCCATCTTGCAGGGACATCAACCCTTTGCTGTATCTCTGATTCATTGCTCTGGCTTCAACAAACCTGACTCAGGGAGGGAGTTCCCCACCGGGATGAAGGGGTCAGTTCCTGCAGTACCTGCTGGAGCTCCATCTATTTTCTGTTGTAGCAGTGGGGTTTCATGGTAGTGTGAGTGACTGTGCCTTAACTGGGAAGTCAAACAATCCTGTGTTCAAAATTTTCTTGCTCCTCAGCAGAACTCTGCCCCTCCAAACCAGTGGGCATTTGCTGTGATCTCAGTTATATTTGTTTCTGTGCCTCAGCAGCAGCCAAGTCCTCCACACTTCCACAAGAGCAAGACGCAGAATAAACGTAATTCCATCAGAAAAGGATCAGGCACCACAGGACATCACAGCTAAACATAAATCAACATTATTTGTGACTTCCCCATCCCTGGAAGTGTTCATGGCCAAACTGGATGGAGCTTGGAGTGACCTGGTCTAGTAGAAGGTGTTGGAATGAGATAGATGGTCTTTAAGGTCCCTTCCAACCCAAACCATTCTTTGATTTCTATGATTTCTATTATTTTCTTTCTCTGTTGTAAAAACAAGTGGATTACCTGTTAAAATAAGCTGAGTAATCTCTCTGCTCCATTTTGCATGTTCTAGAGGTCAGCAGAAATTCTTCACAAAATTTCCCTTCAAAACAGTGAGCAGTTCAAGGAGCCACAGAAAAAGGCAGTGAAAAAGGTAAAATAACCCCTGTAACCTATCAAGAAAGTTTCAAGAAACAGATGCATTTTAATCTAGAAAGTAGAAGAAAGTTGTATCTTAATGATTTTCAAATTCCTAAAATGGGCTGCAGAGAAGGAAGAACGGAACTGTTCTCCCTTTCTGCTGGAGTAGGACAATGTGCTAAAATTACTGCAAAGGAGATTTACAGGGACAGCATTTTCTGCTAAGAATAGTTTAGCACAAAGGATAAATTGCCACAGAAATTTTCAAATGCCTGTCTTTGGAAGCTTTAAAGAAGAGATTAATGAAACATCTGTAAAAAAGCAATGTAGCTTTAGTTTATCCTGCCTAGAAGAAAAGAAGGATTAGATGACCTTTTAAATGGGTCACACTTTTCTCTAATTCAGTGGGTTTTTCTCATCTTGAAGACAAGGTTTCTCCACTGGTATTTCACAAGCAGTGGTTTTTTTTTTTCCTCTGGGGAAATCTATTATTTAATCTGAAGTTTTCTATTTCATTTGCTGATCTCTGTTTCGCTGTCTCACCTGTGGATATATGTTGCACATAAAAATATGACGATAAGAAAAAGAAATATTCAGATGAGTTCAGGATAACAGGAATTGCATCCCAGGGGTGCTTATTTCTCTCATTAACTTCCCATGGTAACCAGCCCTGCTGTAGATCTGGGTACTCGTGCCACAGGTATCTGACGTTTACTGAGATGCCACATTCCTCAAAATTAATTGGATCCAATGAATCAGAATAAAAATGCTGCAGGTGTCTTTCCTCTGCTTTCAAATAATGTGGTTCTGGGACTTACTGGGAATCAAAAGTTAAAATAAGGGACAGAATATGAAATCATGGCTTACAAATAGGGGTAAGAAATCTTGCACTTCATCAGGTGAATTGATTGATCCAGCAGAAGACATACAGCTTCTTGAATGGTCAGCATGAGAAAAACAGACAGTTTGAGATTTACAAATTGATCTGGATGGATTCTTATTGCACAATTATTTGAGAAGCCCTTGCCCACGTACAGCACTTTATATGCATGCAAGCCACTCCAAGAAACAATCCTGAGGAAACTGGCAGAGGCTGTCAGTCTGTGGCAGTAAATTGCAGGCTGAGAAAAAAAACCATGAGGCACTTGCTTAAATTGGATTTTTCAAAGGACTTGTAGGCACCAATAAGTATGTTCCTGGATGAGGTGGAGATTCTTCCATGATGGGTAAAAATCTATTGTAAAAAGAAGTATTACAAGTGACAAAAAGCAGAAAGTCAGAGGGAATCAGGAATGATTCCTCTATCAGGGGAGGTGTTAGAAACATTTCCATCACAAAGAAATGCGTGAAACAAGGGGAAGGAGCCAAGATCTTGTGTTTGGTCGAGGGATTGGGACTGAGTCTAACGGAGTGGGCACCAAACTCCAGCAACTGCTTTGTTCCCCTGCTGAACTGAAGGTGGCAGTTTCAGAGCACTGTGAAGGATAGAGACAGACTTTTCTAAAGATTAAAGAGGAAATCTTATTGCTGTCTGCAGCTGCCCAGTAGGATGGTGTGGGGGATATGGTGCCAGATCCTTCTCGAATGTGCACAGTAAAAGAAAAAAAAGTGATAAAGCGATGGACACAAACTGGAACACAACATTCTGATCTGATATTAGGAAATAATTTTTCTACAATTGCAGCAGTGAAGCTTTGGGACCTGTTGCCAACAATGTCAGGAAATCTCATTTCTTGGATATATTCAATGTATACAAAAAAACTCTCCACTCTTGCCACAAATGGTTTTCTTGTGACTTAGTGATGCTTCTCTGTTATCAGCTCCACCTTATCACTGACCATAACCTGACCTGTTATGGATCCTGCTGGCATAACCAGCTCAAAATATATTTATTGCCTAAATAAAAATATATAGGGATTTTTCCAAAGCCCAGAGCTGCTTAAAAACTAGAACAGTGGGGAACCTGTGTCACTGTTGTTATCTGAACTGAGACACCTGAATCTCCTTTTCCAGTACCAAGACGTCCTTGAAACATCCACAGAAATAGCATTTCTTTATTAAGAAAAATAAATAATGCTACACATCGATACATTTTATTCATTAACACTGTTTCATTTGGATCTAGTATTATAATTTAGAGGGTGCCTGGAGATATGGTTCAGCTTCACAGGACTGTGATAGTGGCCAGGTGACGCAAGCTTCTTATTGCATGTGTGGGGTCATCTGTGGTGTTTTGGAAAGAGTTCACATACACATTGCAAACCTTCTCTGGAGCTGTGTGGTCAGGAAAGTTGTACTGAATCCTAAAGCTCCTTTCCAGCTTTTTTCTTTTGTGCTTGAATTCCAAAATAGTTTTTGTGTATTTGTTAATGGTGGTGACAGCTGCAGCCATACAGCAAGCGAAGGAAGTCCACGCGAGGCTGTAAACAAACAAAAGCAATTATCAGAAATTAGCAGGACATTTTCATATTCAATGAGAATTTGAGTCCTTCAATTCTATTTTTGAAAACACTGCATACATGTGATTGTATTAGGGAGAGATGAACAGGCTGGGTGAGGAAGAAATACTCTTGGTTAATGACCGTTTGCAGACCTGACTTGCAGAGTTGACCTCTACATATTTGCTGTAATATTCACATTTAACATAACCTGTTTAATGAAACCCTACCTCCAATTTCTCTATTTACTCTGGTTAGAGCTTAGTATCAG
Source organism: Dryoscopus gambensis (assembly GCA_013389985.1). Lineage (NCBI taxonomy): Eukaryota > Metazoa > Chordata > Aves > Passeriformes > Malaconotidae > Dryoscopus > Dryoscopus gambensis. The sequence continues at coordinate 118,991 of WEIT01018916.1, read as the reverse complement.
AAAGGAGTTTTATAAAAAATGAGGAATGCAGAAAAAGTTAAAAGGTGCAGTTATTAAGAGTACAAACCTCACAGGGGACACTGAGAAAAAAATGTGAGTTACCCAAAAGTGTTTAACAGGACAGAGAAGGCACTATTAAATAGCTGGCTAAAGCAGGTTTGGAACACTGAAATGCATTCCTGAGAAAATGCATGTCATGGGTAAACAGAGGGAAAAGGACATCAGCTCTGAAATGTCAAAAGTAAACCCCTAAGGAGGCAGAACTAAAAAAATTATATTGAAGTACAATTTGTTAAATTCGTATGCATTTAAAAGCAGCATGTAAAAATATGGCTACACGAGCATGAATGGGAGTTCACAGTGCAGGAACTTGCTCCTCAGTAGCTTTCTTAACATGGCAAGGTCACAATTATCAAATGAAATGTGCTTTGGTGGAGAAATCAGTCTGAGAGACTCCTGTTTCTCTCACCTCTTCCTCAGAGCTGTTTGTAACCACATCCTTGATGTGATTCAACAAACTCATTTACATTTTTAAATCAATCCTTCCAATAAATTGGAATGGGCTGCCCAAGGAGGTGGTGGAGTCACTGTCCCTGGAGGTGTTTAAAAAAAGACTGGACGTGGCACTCATGGTTTAGCTGATAAGGTAATGCCAGGTCACAGGCTGGATTGGATGACCTCAAAGGTCTTTTCCAACCTAGTTCATACTGTGATTCTGTGAAATGTTCCAGGTACAACAATCTGAAGCATATATGTGATAGGAAAATGTCAACCTAAATGGCTGAAGATGAAAGAGTTTTAAACAACTCGAGCCAATTGTCCTGGGAGATGAGGATGCTAAACCTGGCTCTGATGTGTATGGAGCAAAACCTCTGCTTCATGCAGGGCCTCTGGACCTCTCTGTACTGCCTGAGAGAGGGCAAACACAAAACTTGCAAGCTTATACATTCTGGGCAATAATCTAAGACAACTGAATTTCAAGAACATCGCCTGGTTACTGAACTGCATCCTCAGAAGTGAAATAAGGTAAAGGCATTGCTCATAAATTAGGTATACATTCCTTGAACGGAGGGTGAAATGACTGAAATGTAATGGGAGAACCAAATATAAACCAGTTAGTACCCGTAGGACCAGCCATAATCCCACGTGTGAGGTCTCCAGTCTTCAGGACCAAGATTTACAGTCATCTGAAAGACGGTCGTGTACATCATGTGAGCGACCATGCCCAAAAGACCTAAAAAATACAATATTATAATAGCATTAGAAAACGTAAATTGAGGACATTCTTCTTTGTAGTTGCCCCTTGAACTCCTGAAGAATATTTTATGAGGTATCTGAATTCTAAAAAGCGCTCAAAAACGTTGGACATTATCATTTAAGTGTATTTAACGTGTTGTGTATTTGCCACTCACACACCCCCTTTACACACTCTGTCTGCCAGAGGAAGCTGAGGCAGCACTGGGACACGCAGCCCGGAGATTTCAAAAGGCAACCTGTTGGTTTTCAGAGGATGAGAACTGGTTGGTTCTCATGCTCTGAAAACCTCTCAGCAGGATAATGAGTTATTACAGAAAGGTGTCGCTCGGCTGCATTGCACAGGACACATTTCCCAGTTTCCTGTCACTGAGTGGGAAGATTTTCAAAGCAGGTTTCTGCCCTCCCCCACTGCTGTAAATGCAGCCAGATTCAGTAGTTATGAAACTGAATGAGAAAGTGGACAAACACTAGGAAGTACTGAAAATCTAGGTTGTGAAAGAGGCCGATATTAAATAATTTAAGTTTCATTGCTCATGTAGAATCGAGAGTATGCTTGTACGAGAAATTGCATCTTCGTTACAGATTAGGGCAGCTAGATTGAGTTTCTATCTGCAAATGGTTCATACATAAATTTAACAGCTAACACAAATTTTCATCCATATTTTAGTATTTCAAGAAATTTTACTTGTGGAAGTAAACAGAATGTCCAGGATAAACTTGCTGCTTCCTGTCCAAGTCTGCTTAATACTGTACAGGCCCAAAACAAAAAGAATATTCATAAAAGTGAATATTCATGATTACTGGGAGAGGGGCAAGCTGCTAATAGTTGTCAAAACTGCCTAAGGAGTTGAATAAAACAACTCTTTCTTTGAAAATAGACCTGATAGTGGATCCTGAGGTTTGGTCAGAGACAGGAGAAATGGGGCTTTTTTGAGCAGTTAATGGAACTGGTGATAGCAGAGATTTTTCACTGCTTGGATGTCCTTCAGGGAAGTCATTAAGAAGAAAGGAGATAATCCAGCAGGTTGGGAGACCCCAGGCAGCATAGGCTGGGACTGCGCTCTGGACTACAGGGAGCTGCAAGAGCCAACTTCACATGTGTAAGAGTTGACTGCACAGAAAAAGTAATTATCTGCGCTCTCTCTCCCCCATTATCGTGGTCAGATGTTTAATGAACTTCATTTATTTACCCCCAAAAAGAGATTGGTGAGTGAACTAAGTATGTGATTATGTGTAAGACGAAAAGGTATAACAAAAAAATCTTTATGTCACAAGAAAAGGCACAAATGCACGAACATTAAATCCAGAAACATTAGGATCAGGATCCAGGCTGAAAATTTTGACGGAGAAATACAATCTTGAGATTAATTTTTTACCATCTGCCAGCTGTCTGACTTGCAATTAAATGTCATTCCAAAAGCTACGCTGTCACCAAGTATAAATCCCTTTGGGCACTGAGCAGTCCTGAACACGTGAAGCAGAGTGTTCCACAAGAAAGCATTGCAAATAAATTAACTCTAATTGCTTTACTGCAACATTCCTCAGTGAGAATTCTATAATATAGATTGAATCTTTCAGGCTATAAGGTGCCTTCAGAAATCTTTGGTCCCACCTCCTCGTGCTCCACAGACTATAAAAACAGACAATTCAGACCAGATTCCTCAGACGGGACTACTTCTTCCAAAATTAGTTTGCCTAAAATCCGAAAATTAAATCGCACTGGATTATGAAACAATGTGAAGAAAATGAAAGAAAATTTTAATGACAATTCTCTACTAGCAATTACCCAAGTACATTTTATTCCCTCTTAAAAGTGCTATTTGAGTTTGGTTCTTGCTGATTTTATACTTAGCATGTCAGAACTAAAAAATCAAGTTACTCGGAAGAGTATGTTGCATTTTAATCTTTGACAACCAACCTGACAATGAAATGAAAAATGATAAAATTAAAACAATTAAGTTATAAGTAGCAAAAGCCATAAATATAAAATCTAAAATAGACAACATTAAGAAATAATAAATTGAAAATAATATTTTCCCATAAAATTTTGCATGACTTTGTATTGTTAGCGTCTCCATAGGTGCTGTAACAGTTTTGAAACTTGGACACTGTCATTAATTTTCAGATGGAAGGCTATTCTGGATGTAGTTAATGGAGATGCTCAACTGTACCTGCTAACACGGTGACCACTGCAGAGAAGGCGTTGATCTTTAGCCCATCAATGACAGAGCTGTAGTAGAATATTTCTACTGACATAAGAATGTTCCCAATCAGAAGCAAAACGACGTAGAGAAGCTCTGTTACAATAGACAGCCATAAAACCCCTGGAAACCAAATCAACAGCAGTGATTTTATAAGGGATCATTTCATATTTTCACCATTTCCTTCTTCATTTATGTTGTTCATACAACTTTGAACAGAAACACAAAGGCTGTGGGGATGCTGTGATCATGGTAACATCTATGGAAAACTTCAGTGTCAAAGGACACCCAAAATTATAATTATTGGAAGAGCAGTTGCAGGTTCCTGCTGTACTTAGAAGCTGGCAGTGCCAGGTGGGACGATGTGGTTTTATACTCAGTAGCTACCCTAAAATCACCACAAACCAAAGTTAATAGAAAAAGAAGGACCAAAGTAAATATAAAAAGAACTGTCCCGTTATGTCGCTGCTCGTGCCGTGGTTCTGAGTGCAGAGAGGAGCACACAGGAGCAGCAGACCCAGCTAACAAACTAGAGGCCATGCACACACCTGCACTGCCTGTGGGTCTAGTCATGAAATAAAATCTCCCCCACAGGCTTAACTTTCAGCCAAACAGGATCTTGATTTTTTTTGGACAGAGAGGCTTTTTTGAGCCCAGACAGTCTCCAGGTTTCGCTGAGATTCATTTCTCTAGTTATCTGCTAATTCCTCTCTTTTTGGATATCTGATAATTACATCTTATGCAAGAAGTTAATCCTCCCATTAAAGTCTCTCAGCCTGCTGTTTGACCTTTAGCATGTGCTAATGTCCCATGGCAGGAGGCCTTCTTGTGTCCAAATTCCCTGCAGCAAGATCTGGCAAATGGCCTTCCCCAAACTCTTTTAAAAAATAAATGTGTGCTGAGACACCTGTCGTAGATTCAAACAGTGATTTCACGTGAAGACACACACAAACAATCATAACTTAAAAACAGAGACATTGCTGAGACATGTCCTTGGTTGCTGGGCACCACCTAGGACAGGAGCCAATGTTTGTGTGGTGCATCAGCCCAGCTGCTGGCTTTGACAATGTCTGTGGGACTTCTCTGACTCATGGGCCATTTAGACATTAAATTCTTGGGCCCGGCTCTGTGTGGGTGTTCTCGGACATGGTTTGCTTCTCCAGATCTGTCTCGGTAAAAAATTGTGATTTTCATTAGGAACTCCAGATGTTGCATTGCCCAACAGTTTTGGCTGCTCCAGCTGTGCGAGTTTGCATCTGAGCATTTTTGGTCGGTGATCCTTTATGACAAATGCACTGAACAACGGTGATCACCCCTCTGTGTGAGAGCCAGGGGGGCACATTCAGGAAGGGGGAGCCTGTTGTAGCCCGAGTTTGGATCACACAGTGTTATAAATGCATATTGTATTGTTGGCTTTTCGCAAGTATAATGAATATTATATAGTGTTACAATAAATATTATAAAGTGTTATGATGAACATTATATAGTGTTAAGACGAATATTATATAGTATTAGAAATGCTTTTGCTGTAGCAAAGAGTTCAGCAAGTATGTTTCAACTACCTGAACGGGTAAGATAACCTCCAAGAGGACAGAGGATGGGGCCCACAAAACTCTTATCAACACCCTGTGTGAAGAACAAGAGAGGCCCAGAGCTATTATCCGTTCTCTTCATAAAAGACGAAGAGGCCAAGACCACTATCAGTTCTCTTCGTAAAGGGCGAAGAGGCCTGAACCCTGTTATCAACACTATGTGTGAAGTATGAAGAAACTCGAAGCAGTTATCAACCCCCACTGTCTGGGGAATTAAGGGACCCCAGCCCAGAAATCAAAAGAAATAAAACCACAAGGCCAAAAAATGCACATGCTCTAAAAAGGCGGACCCAAGGCGTGTCCATGCAAAACTGTTCCTGGAAAAGTTTGAATATGCATAAAAAATAGACAGCAAAAACTGTATAAAAAGAGACTACCCCAGGTCTCAGGTGTGCTCTTGGCTGGGAGCCAAGAGTACCCAGCGCTGTAACTTTTGCTTTATTGCTCATGTCTCTTATTGTCTTTTTATTAAAACTTTTAAATTCTCACAGGAAAGTGAACCTCGTTTTTCACACACAGGCACGTGCAGAACGCAAACCCGTTCTTCTGTGCAGGGCAGGAGCCTATTTCCACACAGGATTTCACTACCCAGGCAGAGATTTTTGGTTTTTAGGTACCCGGATAATTCTTGGCTGTCTCCATCTGGCCTGCCAGCGCCTGTGACATTTGTTGATGCTGTTCAGAGTTAGTTTCAGCTCTGTGTCCACCAGGAGTGTTCCTTGTGAGCTTTCAAGGCAGGGCCCAGAATGCAGCCCTCACTTCTGAGGACTGTGGCTGTGCGACCACACCCACATCTCATTTGTATTTTTTTCTCATGCTACAAAACTCTGTTATGCTGTCAAGGCACTGTGACAAGCTGCAACAGGTAGAAGGAAGTCTGACCTCCAGAGACTGAGTATTTCTCCTTCTCCAAAGGTCTGAAATTGCATATCCAGGCAAACACTCCAGTCCCAGTATGCCGGAAAGAAAGATTTACTTTTTTTTTTCTGGATCAGCCACTTGTAAAGTGATTGGTCTAATCAGATCAGTGATGGACTGATGTTTTTATACTGGGGATCAGGCAAGAGGAGGGCACTTAGCAGCATCTGCAGGGAGGTTTCATAAAAACATGAGTCCTCCTTTGTAGAGGAGAGAATGTGACGCTCTCCGGATTTCTCTGGCCGTGCCCGCAGGACAGAGGCAACGCGGCAGTGTCTCCAAAAGCGTCCTTGCCGCACGGCAGGCAGCAGAGAAGGGACGCGGCGGAGAGCCACAAAGCCAGATAATAAACGCGCTTTCCCCTCGCCGGGGGCTTGCGCCAGATAGCCTGGTGTAAGGCTGGAGCGTCCCCAAGGACAAAGGAGGCGGGAAGGGCCACAGGTGTGGGTTCCAAATAACTTTTATTCTTGGAGGGTCCAGGAACCAAATGGCACCGAAATGGGGCGGGCGGCCCCTTTTTCAAGGGGGGTGGTAACAGAAGGGGAACCAGTGAGGTACAGGGAGAGGGGAGGACTCAACTGGGATACAATCCAATGAGGGAATTTGGGAGGCGGGAGTTGTAACACAGAACCGATGATGAACCGAACTTAACAGAACTTTCCAGACCAAGGGGAAGAACAATCTTCAGGGTGCCACCCAGTGGGCTGCAGCCTATACCTCTGTGCCGCCCATGGAACCCCCCTCAGACCCACTGTCTGAGGCGGGGAAATCCACCCACTGTATGGCCAGGGTTTGGTTGGCAGTGCGGGGCTGCAGCCTAAAAGTAGGCTGAGCCACCGCCACAATAATGGCAATGCCTCCTCCGAGCTCTGTGTAAGGCCCGGGAGGGGATGCAGAGTGCCAGCAGCGCTGCCTTGGGGCACAGCACATCTCCCCCAAACCCCTCGGCGTTCAGCCCTCCTGGGCACACCCTGCCTGTCCCTCTCCTGCTCAGTGTGTGGTGCAGGCCACAGAGTTCCTGTCTGCAAATATGGAGGCTTGAGGAGAGAGAGGGCAAAAACTTACAGATTTTGACTTCCAGTACCCGTATTTAAGGTGATTTCAAAAGCCCTTCCTGTTCAAGTGGTGTGTCTTCAGAAAGACACAGATTGGTATCACAAGTCATATGAAGTTTATTTTGAAGTTGGAAAACTAAATAAAGGTCAAAAAAACTATTTGGGATTAAAGCAAGCGTTTTTGAAATTAACTAATTTAATTTAATGCAGAATACTTATATTGATAGGTGTGATCAGGAAAGTTTTGACTACAGAAATAAAATATGCATATCTACCTCGATCAGAAGCCGGAGTCAGACTGATAAAGCTTCTACATCTCTCACCTAAAAAAATAAAAAAAGTAAATCAAATTCAGGATTATTTTGTATTCTGTAACGATCTAAAGAAATAGATTAATAGAAAGAAGAAAATGCAAAATCTATCACGTAAGCAGGAAATGAAATGATCAGGAGAAGCTCTTTTTAGGTACACAAAGTCCCTGGTACATCAACCTTCTCCTGGGGCTCAGCTAGAGAGCCCTTACAGCTTTTTGAAGGTAGAACCAGAGCCTGGAAGACTTAGAGAAAGGCTGTGAATTGATCTCCATAAGGTGGTAGCTGCAAAAGCCAGGATAGGAAAATTCCTTTGCAAAACTGGCAGCCTGGGTGCAACTGTCCCTGTCAGGGCAGAGCTGCTCTCCCCAGAGCAGCAAGGCTGCTGCTCACACAAATTCCCTCTAAGCTTCATTCCAATTTCTTTCTGTAAGCTTTGATTTTCAAACCCACATGATCTCCTGACCCCCACACAGATGCTGTGAACAAAGCTCTCGGAATTAATTCTGCTGTGATCTGGAAATGCTGGGTGGTTTTTTCCAGCTCCTAACTGCACCACGTCGCAAAACAGGAGTTTCCTTAGCAGATGCTCAAATTGCACCACCCCGGTGCCCAGAGCATGGATAAAAGGGATCTTTTGGGCACGTAGTTTGCTCTGAGCTTTGACATTCACCCCTTGAAACTGCATAACTCACAAGATCTTCTGGTAGAACTGGACCTTCAGGACAGGTGACTGCGGAAATATTTGCATTTTATAGCAGTGGTAACAGCTGCTGTTCTGTTCTAGTTGTCATTTGTAAACTGATGAGGACAATAAAGGGAAAAACTTAGTGCTGATCTGATTTTACAATAAATGCTTGAATTCTTGAACCAGCGTTATGCAAAAATCCAAAACGAACTGGAAAGTTTCCATAGTGGCAAGCTAATTTCATTCTACCAATATTTACATATTCAGAGTGAGACCCAGTTAAATGCCACCACTCAGGACTAGTAAGTCTCCATATCATGTTTTAGCAGGGTGAAAAAAATCCTCTCCTGCTTTGATTTATGGAAGGTGAGATCACAGTAAGAAAGCAGAAATACTTGTGCTCAAGAGGAAATCCAGGAACTAATTTAGATCCCACAGACTTATTAGTGCAAATGATTTTTTTTAAAAAAATAAATATATTAGTTTGTGCTTTTTCTGTTGCCATAGGGGATCAGAAGCAATCATTTAAAGCAAGTATGTTCATTTCTGCCTAACGGAATAAGAACACTGGAAAAATGAAACACTTCCCTGTTAAAGTAATTTACCTTGCTCTTATGGTTAGAAGAACAAAAAACCAAATACTCTTCATCTGTACCACAACCTGTCACCCAAACCAAAAACACAACCTGTCACGCTAATGTCCTTTGCAGAATTTATGAGGATTTTTTAGGAATTGCCTAGATAGTACCCTCTAAGCTCCCCTTTGCCAGAGAAGAGCAACTTTTTAAGGACACAAACACAACAAAATCCATAGGCAATAGTGAAGCAGAGGGGAAGGGGACACCAAGTAAGCAGGAAGAACTGTGCTTACTTCCTTAAGTAAATTTCCATGGGTTTACTCACCGTCTTCATTTATCATTTCTTCACAGGAATACCAGATGCCAGCATGGAAGTTCTTCTCCACAAACTTGTCATCTCCCGTCTCCCAGATGTACTGCACAGCCTGGCTGCCGTTGCCGTCGGGGCTGTTGAAGCGGATGCACAGATCCCCTTTGCTGTCTCCTTTGCAGAAGGGTTTGGCCACTTTTCTCGTCCCTTCACACCAGTGGCTGCTGCTGAACGCTGTGATGGAGAAGACTAAAGAGAGAAAACTGAGAGAAAACGCTGCCGAGGCTCTGTGCCGCCTGTCTGCCTCTGGGATCGAGGCTGGCATCCTCCAGAACTGCGCTAGCAATTATTCCAGAAACTCCCTTGTACACACTCGTGCATCTCGCTGCCCAATGAAACACCTGCCTGTGCTTGCCATCCCATTCTTCATCCCTCTCAGAAAATTGTACTGGCTTAGGAGTTTAAGACAGAGAGCAGAGATCTGGGCATGGCCAGAAATCATGTGGCAGGGGAGATTAGGAATAAAGGACAGTGTTGTTTGGCAGCAGTGTATCGTGAAAGACACATGAGGAAGTGCAATAATAAATTATAATTTGCCCCATGAATCACACACAGAAGCCCTGGAAGTGCCCCAGTGTGCAACCACTGAAGTTTTTTTACATAAACCAAATATGCCTATTTACCTTGATCAGTGGTGGAGTCAGACTGATGGAATCTCTCTATTTCTTAGCTAAGGAATAAAGAAAATCTCGCAGGTCCACATGCTCCTGTGACACTGAACACTGTTTAAACTGAGTACAGCTGTGACTCTTAAAATAAAGAAACTCATCAGGAGCTAAAACTGGCTGGTCAGCTACAGCATCCCACAGCATGCAGCACTGCCCAGGAGCACAAAAAGGTGACTGCATGTGTTCAAAGTTCCACCAGTGACAAATGGAAGTCAGAAATTACCTGATTTGCTCTTGATGGCTTCCTGGGCACTGACCAGTCTGCCTCCATGAACACGTAACACAAGTTTTGCCCAAGTTAGGTGAAACATTAGGGAAAATGCTGAATTATCCTTATCTTATATGTGCATCTTCTCACTCTGTGAAACAGCATTTCTTTTTCTTCATCTAGGAAGCATTGCCCACCTTGATGTGCTATATATATATTGTTTTCTCTGCCTGTTTGGTGATGCAGGTAAGTTATGCAGAGAACCAAAAGGAGCTGGGGTGTTAGTAATTCACTGCTTCACTTCCCAGCTGTAAAGCCAGAACCTGTGCCCTGGGGGAGAATGGTACCACAGGACAGACACTGAAGTCACAGATACAGATCTTCTTATGAAAATAATTCAGATTTTCAAGACAGCTCTGTACCCAAAGGTGTCACAGCTGGAGCAGCAGTTGGCTGGATGAGTCCCAGCATGAAACTCAGAGGAAGAGGATAAATGCCTGCCTTGAGTTGTTACAAAGAGCTCAGTTTGCAGAGCTGGCCAGCACCAGAGTGAAAGACCAAGCAGGTCTGGGCTGCAAAGGCAGAGCAAATCTCACAGCCCAAAAATCACACGTAGCTTGAGACAGGAGCTGTTATTTCCTACATCTTTGTCTCACTGCATTTTCACAAGGGTGTAGCACTTGTGAGGAGGGGGAGCAAGTGTGAGAGCAGCAGGAGCGGGAGGGAGGCAGGGAGGGAAATCCTTCTAAGGATTAAACACTTTTTAATGTTTCTTTTCCTATGAGTAATCTGCAGATGGCTTTATTTAAACATATTTTGAGGCCTGTGAAACCACTGATACCTTCTGGCTGACAGCTGCAGTCTGAGAGGTTTCACAGAGACAGTTTTCTGCTCGTGCCCTAACCAAGCTGCTAGCACAACTTTCAACCCAAATTTTTCATGTAAGAATGCTCTGCCTCATAGGAGAAATGTATTGCACAGGCATTTATTGGTTAGTTCTGTCAAACTGTGAAAAAAGAAAGAAAATAAGAGAGGAGCAGATAGATTAGCTGGAACTTCCTTCAAGCAAATTGTTACATGCAGTGATTTTTGCTGGAATAAAGTGTGTAAACTGAATATATGCAGGTTACACTGAGACAGCCACGATCCACCTGGCAGCTGAAGCTTTGAAGAAAACACTGAATATCACTGAATTGTACTAAAACTTTAACTGCTGGTCACGTAAGTTTTTTCATTTGGATTCTCCCTGACCCTGCACTGGGTGTTCATATTTGACAAAATGTGATCAAAAAGCATAAAACCAACTATCACTGAGCTGCTTCCTGACAGACCAGAGTCAGCAAGCTTCCCACACCAAGTTTTTCTGTGTCCTCAGGTGTGGCTTACTGGTTTCATGAGGTGTGTATAAATATATATATATGTGTGTTTTTGTGGAGCTGGATACATTCTGGAAAAATCACTGGCAAAATTCCTGTGGAGCTTCAAGGAACAGGATCAGTCCTTTAATGTTTTAATAGTTTTCTGCCTTCTTATTGGCTGATGGACCAGCGACAGCAAGCAGAGCTGCAGTGAAGTTTAGACTCAGCTCTCTCTGCCTTTGATCAGAAAAACCAACTCCTAGCTGGAGTCCAGCAAGGCTGAACACTTTGGGAGACTTCCTCACTTACTTCTAAAGAAGATTCATGGAACGGTGGCATTCATAAAAGAAGACATTTTTACTTCTCTTTTTTTTTTTTGATAGAATTGATCTGTAGTAGAATGAAATAGCAGCATATTGGGGACAAATTTATTCAAATGGGCACGGGGACGCTTTTTGCTCCCTATTCCAGCATGGGACTCTGGTCCAGGATATCTCCAACATCTGCCAGCTCTATCATGATATTGTTTCTTGTGAAACAGGTAAGCTAAAGCAGTAATTAATGATGGACAGTGAATTCCTAGCACATAGCATTTTAACTGTCACAAACAGCGTGTTTGTATCAAAAATCCTTGCGACATAACAACTTATTTTTATTACAAATTAGTCATGAGAAATAATGGCTGCAAAGCTATAGAGTTTCATATTAAAACTCTCTCTGACTAGGTCATTTATTACAATTTTCTTCTATTAATCCTCTTTCATACAGTGGATAAATTGTGTTTACAGCCGTTTACACAATTGTTTTTCATACCAATATTGATCGGTATGGAATTATATTTGTTTTTCAGTTTTCCTACCAGATAACAATATTATTATGAATCATGTTTATTTTGTATGGTTTTTTTCCTCTGTTCTAAACCCTTCTTTGATTTGTTTCTGGCACCACCTTTTAGCCTTTGACTTGTGAGCGCTGAATTTCCGATTTATGAAATCTGGCATTACTGGTTTCATTCTGCAGCTCACCTTCATACAGAAAGCAAAGGAATTTCTATGCAATTTCTACCTTTATTTCTTGTAGAGATCCACTAAATCATTTTGGGGGTTTTTCCCTAAATCTATACAAAATTCTAAATGCTTACTTTTTTTTTCTATATTGCCTTATAATTTGGAAGGGGTTTAGGTATTTAATGACAAAATATTTCAGTGTAATTCACTTCCAGGAAATTTTCATGTAGGTTTTTAGTAATTATTGTTTATTTATTAATATCAATCTTGATTTGAATCATTTTTTAAAGCAATTACTGATATTTGGTAAATTTCAATTTAACTGAATCAAATTCATACACATATTTAGGGTACATTTCTATGAAGTGTACAGGCATTAGGACAATAAAGAGACCTACTATAAACTGAAAGTAATAAGGTTTTTCTATGCATTTATTCTCATTTTCTTGGGTTTCTAAGAAAGTGGCTTTGCAGCTGTGTGTGCTGTAGAGCCCACAGCTGTGTTCCTAGCATTTTTATTAAAAAAAAAGTTACCAGGAGACAATTTTTTTTTTTAAGAAAATATTCCTAATATTTTTATGTAATTCAAATATAGAGCTTCTCTGCTTGGAGCTTCTGTTTATAGAACTGAAACAACTCTCAGATTTGTGAGACACCTCGGCCAAAGCACCAGTTCCATCAATGCCAACAGAAAATCTCCCAAGTACTTCTGTGAGATCAAAACTTTGCTACACTAATCACAGTGAATTAATTTGTCATAGTGGTTCTTTCAACTTGTTCAAAGAAATATGTGCTATATTTCTTTATATTTTATTTCAGAAGAAAGAAACATTTAAAGAAATAATAGTCATAAATCACTATATCTGTATTTTCTAGAAAAAACCTCTATAGATAGGAAAAATATCCATCAGACTAAACCCAGATCATGGCTGAAAGAATGAGTAAATATTTTTCAGCTTTTATTTTTAGTTAATGCCTAAATTCAAGCGGGTTTTTTCTGTCCATAAGAGCGTAGTCTGAATAAACAGAAATATTTCATTTCATTGCTAGCTTAGTATAAAAAATTTAAAGGGTGAAATCCTGACTGTACTGTGGTCAGTTACGAAAAATTTAAATTTAAACCAGTCTGCAACCATATAAAATCCATTTCCTAAACGAAAGCTTCAGGCAGCATTTTCTTCTGCATCCAACTCTAAAGAGTGGTGTCTTCTTGGTGCAGTGTGTGGGTGCTGAGCAATATCAATAAATGTCCAGACACTTCCAGGGAATTTTGATTAAATTTCCTTGTGGGTGAGCTTCAGCGCAAGCGGGGGTGAGGCTCGTGGGCTGAGGCAGTTCCTTTGCCACCAAAAAAAACTTCAGACAACCTGGAATGATGTCAGGTGTTGGGCAGAATGTCAGGGACTTCCTGAGCTTCTCTGGAGTTTAATTTTCCTGAGTCAGAAGTCCTGGTTAAAAGCAGTGGCTGAATGGCAGCTGAAACACCCAAAAGATCAAAAGCTGCATGTTTCCTCTGGCTGAGAACACGGGAAATTGGCCTGAAAGTTTCTGTTTCTACCATGGAACTTGCACTGTATCCAACCCAAAGCTTAGATCATAATAAAACCTTCCTGGGATTCGTAATCATGACCCGTCCCAGCTGCAGGGAGGTATTTGTTGGGTCTTCTCAGAATACAGCAACAGGGCCCCATCCCTGGCAGTGCCCAAGGCCAGGTTGGACGGGGTTTGGAGCACCCTGGGATAGTGGGAGGTGTCCCTGCCCATGGCAGGGGCTTGGAGCAGGATGGTCTTTAAGGTCCCTTCCAACCCAAACCATTCTGTGATTCTGTTGTTCCGAGAGTTGTCTTCTCCCCCACGACAGAACCAGAAGAAGCCTCCACAGTCTCAGCAGTGACTGCTGTGCTCCTCACCCTGACCCAGGCTGGAGACCACCCTCCTCCTGAGGGGGCCTGTGCCCCTCTCTGAAGAGCCACGGCCACGTGGATGTCAGCACACAGAGGCAAGCCTGTCTCTGACTTTCCTTGACTCCTTTTCACACAGTTAAACAGACACAGAACATCAAGGTGTCTCCCCTCATTCCCCCTTCCCTCTGAAGGCTGTTGCTTTATTCCCAGCCCACTTGGTTTGTCTTCTAGGGGCGCCTCAGAGGTATCATGCAAGATTCCCGTTCCTGTGGCCCAGGTCCCACGGGGAATGGCATGAAGCTGGGAGGTTTAGGTTGGATATCAGGAAAAAGTTTTTCACCCAGGGGTTGTTTGAGCACTGAATAGGCTCCCCAGGGTATGGTCACAGAGCCCAAGAAGTGTTTGGACGACGCTCTCAGGGACAGGGAGGGATTGCTGGGGTGCCCCGTGCAGGGCCAGGAGCTGGATGTGGATGATCCTCTTGTATCGATTCCAACTCGGGACATTCTCTGATTCCCACAGGACAGGAAATAACTCTCTAATGCAGTTCGTACAGAAAAGGCGTAACAGGATGTCCCACTGCAGAAAAGACTGAAATCTCCTCCCTGGGGCACCCGCATCAAGCTCTTTCAAACCAAGAAGGGAACAAAAGCTGATTTTCCTCATTCCCAGGCACTGCCAGCATTCTTCAGCCTTTCTCTATATTTATGTCCTGCCCCTGGAATGGAGGCCTCTGCACACAGTCACGTACAAACAGCAAGCTTGGGTTTTTTAACCTATCTTTATTGGTAGTCCCCGTGCAAGTATCTGATGATCAATTCACAAGTTGCTGCCATTCAAGTCGTCATGGTTTGCTGTTGAATATCTGTTTATTATTTCTTTATTAACATAAATCTAAGGTGATTTCTTAGTCTTTTAGATCAACCATTAAGGGCACTTGGGGCAGCCACAGCTACTCTGTGAAACGTTTCGTTTTGATTGTAATTTAATTTTTTTTTAATATGTCTTTCTAAGTATATTTAAAATTAATTTTTCAGGTCAGCTGACAGCTCTTAATCGTTTTTTTGTCAGCCGCAGCTCTGATTTTATGTAGACTTGATTTTTTTTCATCAGGAAGTTTTATGGTAGAGAACAAATTTATCTCA
Organism: Dryoscopus gambensis; assembly: GCA_013389985.1. Lineage (NCBI taxonomy): Eukaryota > Metazoa > Chordata > Aves > Passeriformes > Malaconotidae > Dryoscopus > Dryoscopus gambensis. Next base: position 103,731 of record WEIT01018916.1, on the reverse strand, counting down.
CAAGTATTTACATTGATAGCAACCAGGCTGTCTGACTGTGCCTGCAGGTTTGAGGAAATGGACAATTCCACAGAGAAGTGACGTGGAACTGCCATTTAGGCCCAAACTGCTCCTCACTCTTGTTGAGTGAACTTCTTCATGACTGTGTGCCAACCTCATCTCCAGGAATGGCACCAAACGAGCTGCCAGGTAGCCACTGTGAGGTTTCCTTTGTATTTCCTTGGCTGCCTAACGCATTTGTTTATTAGAAATTGAAGTGTTCTTCCTTAAACCAAGCAGTCCAGGCTACAAATGCGTCATCTCCATGTCTCTGCCTCTTCAATGAGGTTCACTGACCTGTGAGTGCCTGAAGAATCTCCCCTGGCTCCCAGCATTTTGAGGCCTACATGAGGGAAATGTCAAGATGCTTTTTATTTTGGAAACATGCATTCCTTTCTCATGGCTGCTGTAAATATTCTCTCCTTATCTTGCAAGCCCATCCATGGAAGAATGATTGTAGTCTTTCTACTCCCTCAACCTTAAAGCGGGGTGTCTGGAAATTAGCTGAGAGACTAAAAGCAGAGTATTGAGCAGGCAGCATTTGACACAGTAAAAACATGCATGAAATAGTGATCCTACGTAAGAGCTAGCTCACAGGAACACTGCTCTTGTTTTGAAAGTAAATAAATGTGATTCTCTTTATTAAAAAACCAAAAAAAAAAAAACAAAAAAACCCAAAAAAATAGGTTTAAAGGAACAAAGGTGAAGTTCACAGCCATATATTGTTCTGGTTATAGATCTCAGCCCTTGGCACATCAGGACAACCACACATGTGTTAAAGGCAGTTTCAAAGAAAGGGTGTAGTCCAGACAAAAAGAAATTGACTATTCCCAGAAAACTGAAAGGCATCTCTATCAGAAAGATTGTTTCAGAAAACTTAGATTTTGTTTGCTCTCCAAAATTTGCTCATTACAATTGGTAACATTTTCAACCAGTAATGAATTTTTCATTTTTGGTGACTTCTAGTAGCAGTGATCTTTGACTGCTGGCCTGCCTCTGGCCTCTCAAAGCCCTGGTTTCAGGAGACCAGGGGGATTATTGCACAGAGAGCGCTTAGGTTGGTGTTCTTTTCTATGGATAAATAATGATCAAGTCATACTGCTAATACTGAGCTGTAAGCAGCATCTCCATTATCCTTTCTGTATTGCTTTGCTCCTAATCACCAGCCCAAATCAAGTATTTTTCTATTTAATTCTTCTGGTTTTAGCCATTGCTAAACCTGGGATAGTGGAAGGTGTCCCTGCCCGTGGTGGCGGCTTGGAATGAGATGATCTTTCATCTTCCAAAGCTTTCTGTGTTTCTGTGATTCTATGACTTCTGGAGAAGTAAGAGTTCTGTCTTTAGCATGCTTTTTGCCTACCATTCCTCTCCTCTCCTCTCCTCTCCTCTCCTCTCCTCTCCTCTCCTCTCACTTTTTATAACAGAAAGCAGCTTGCCATTAAGGTCTAAAAGGTTCTAACAGATTTTTCTTGTGTGCAGTATTTTCACTCCCAGGCCAAAGGTTCTCTGCTGGAGAAAACCACTTCTGGATGGAACAAATATAAGCAGGAATGCTTGAAAATGCTGCAGGAATCATCTGTAAATAGTGGTAAGGATCAAAACAATGAAGAAATGTATTGAGTAACACTGATGAATATGCAAATATTGTCTTGCTTGCTTTGCATAAGTGTATGTCTGTTCCTAAGATCTAAATGTAGGACAATTCACCTGACACAAATATTAGCCTGAAGCCCCTTGTTTATTCTCCTGTCTCTGTGGCTTTGGATTCTTAGAGGAAGAGCAGCATACCTGCAGTGCCTTCTCCTGAACCCATGCCTCCCACCTTCGACTGGGTGCTCAAAGATTTACGCTGTTTGGCAAAAGGGGGCTTCATAATCTGTCATTATTTCACTCTTAAATGTATCAACTCTGCTCAGCTAGGTGTCTGTCTTCAGGAAGGGATGGCATGGGTTTGGTTTGGGTAGTTGGAGAAGTCCAAGATGCAGCCAGGAGAGGGATGACTGCTGTTCACCAAGGAGAGACGAAAAGTGAATCTGTGCTCCCTGGTTTGTGCCCACGGGCTGTAGGCAGGTAGTGAAAGCACCCTCTCCAAATCTGTTGGTGACTCCGAGCTGGGGGTGTCAGAAGTCAGAGCCATTTGTGGACAGTAAGGACGGAGAAAACCCAGAAGGCCAGAGAAAAGAAGCTTCCATAAGTTACTGACTGTAGCTGCAGCCAGGGAGGCAAGGAGACACTGATGAGGACTGCAGGGGGGACAGGAGAGTTTATGGGAAGCAGGGAAAGCAAAGCATAGAGCCAATGCTGACAGGGAAGAAGGAGGAACAGTAGCGAGCAGCAAGAAGTCAGTAGCCTGTGGTGAACACCTGGTGTGCAGGAAACATTAGCATGATGCAAAAGACAATTGTATTTTGCCAGGAAAGCAGAGAATGATGGCTTTGGTGGCAATTAGAGATAAGCCAGGTGACCCTGGCAAGCTATTGGAAGGCAGTAGTTTGAAGTAGGTGATCAAGAGAACTACAGGGACTCAGAAATTCAGCTTTCATGAAATTGAGGAAAAAAAAAAAAGGTATTTTTCTCCTGGCAGCCTTCCCAGTCCACACATGAGCAATCCTTGATCAGAAACTGGGGAATGGAACAATAAAAATGCAGCTATAAATGTAAACAGCTACACGGGTCATAACACAGATGCTTAGCCTCAAAGGTACAACAGAGTAAGTAAGAATGCACATGCTGTGCTCTGTATTTTAGCAGAAGTGCCCCAGAAAGATGCTGGTGAGACAGCACAGAGCTATCTTTCTTTCTCTCTGTGTTCCTCTTCCCACACAAGTTTCTCATAGTATTGCTAAGCACTATGGAAAATAAAGCAGGATGTACTTTTCTGGCTTAGGATGAGCAAAACTGTTGAAGTTAAGAGAGAAGAACTTTGCTGTTATCCTAAAAGAAAGACAGAAACTAACCAAGCCACCAGGGCAGCCATTAATGCGTTTTATTTTATGTTGCTGTCACTTGAAGCCATTTCAGTTCTGGATTATCAAAAGTTTTTTCTTAACCTTAAGTCCTGTGAGTGATGTGATACCTGTGAAGATTAAAACTGATTTAGTCTGAGATATTACCAGAGATATAACCTCTGGTATTATCTCTGGGAATAAGAGATATTGCCCAAAGACCAAGAGGAGTCATTATGAGAAACTGACAGGGATGGTCTGAGCTGGGAACTGGTGTCACTGGGGCTGGGAAAGGTGGAATATCTTCCATTTACCCGTCTGCTGCGTGGGCCAAAACCAGTGAGGGGTAACACGGCTGGGACCTGACTGTTACATTTGGAACACAGAGGCCTCAGGGTCACGCAATCATAAACTCACAGAATCACAGAGCATCCTGAGCTGGGAGGTGTTGTATTGCACAAATGTGGTCAGGTTATTGATATGTTATTGATGGGTTTTGCACTGGGAACGCTGTGTTGTACAAGTCTGGACTCGTCTCTCGCCCGAGGTGGTGTTGTAACCCCTGAAACCAAACACCTTCACCTGGGCCCTGCCTCTTCTCCCCATGTAAGCGGTGCCCTACTGGTGACGGGCTTTTGCCCCCTCCCCTTCCTCCCTGGAGGGTCAAAAGGAGCCCTCAGGAAGCCCCCGACCTCTTCGCCTCCTGGATGTCGATGGAATAAAGATCTAAGAACGCTGTCCCGAGGAGAAGAGTGCCTTCTTTCTTTTACCCAGGTTCCTCGACACGCGTTGCTCCCGGGGGTCCTGAGCTGGCCCTAGGACCCCTCAGACCACCACTGTGTTAGGAAAGGACCCACAATCATGGATCACCCAGTCCTGCTCCTGGCCCTGCACAGACACCCCAACAGCCCCACCCTGGGCACCCCTGGCAGCGCTGTCCCAACGCCCCTGGAGCTCTGGCAGCCTCGGGGCCGTGCCCATTCCCTGGGGAGCCTGGGCAGTGCCAGCACCCTCTGGGGGAAGGAAGAACCTTTCCCTGATTCCCAGCCTGAGCCTGCCCTGACCCAGCTCCAGCCATTCCTTGGGTTCTGCCCGTGGTCCCAGGGAGCAGGGATCAGAGCTGGCCCTGTGCTGTCCCTCGGGAGGAAGCTGCAGACCCTGGTGAGGTCTGACCTCAGCCTCCTCGTGATTTTAAGCAATAAACTTATCTCATAGTGAAAAGTGTGAAGCCTTCGGGTGGTACATGGACTCAGGGAAAGAGGGCAGCACCTGCTCCTGCTCTGTGCATGGAGCAGTGCACTGTGAATACACAACATTTATCTGCAACATCTTGTCACTCTGGAGTGGCTTGCAGCTCACCTGGAACAGAACAAAATGGTTTCCATGACTACCCACTGTCTGGACGACTTTTTGTAAAACTTTTATTTGCTTCTCTCCCCAGGAGTACATTGCAATGGGACATTTGATCAGTTTGTGTGCTGGCCTTACTCACCCCCAGGAAATGTCTCTGTTCCTTGTCCTTCGTATTTGCCATGGCTGGAAAATGGTAATGTGAAAGTGCTAACTTGCCTTGGAGTTTGTGCCAGGAATTCAGGTGGTGCTTGTCTATCTTGCCCCGGTGTCCTCTGGAGTGGATGAGTGAGAGTCTCACCTCTTTCTACCGCTTCTGAACCGAGGCACAAAATCATTTTCGATGTTTATTTCCTCTTTTTCTCCAGCTGTGCTTGCCGCAGCTCCGTATTGTCTGCTGCAAACAACATTTGCAAGGTCCTGTAGCCATCCTGCCAGGGCTTTATTCACAGCAATAGATTCAGGGTTTGGCTGCTGAGCTTCAGCTTCTGGGGCCCCCACTGATCCCAGACACGAAGCTTTCTCCCAGAAAACTGGAAGAGCCAAACTCAGGGGCATTTCAAGCAGCCAGCCCTGCAGTGGGGTACAGCACGCCACCAGCAAGTGGTGTGGTGAGCAAACCAGCCCCCCAGGCAGCCTTCTCCTGCAGGGAAGGCAGCAGGGAGGCTCTCAGGAAGGGAGGAGGAAAAAACATCTTCAGCAGCAAAACTGTTGAAGACCAAACGACGTTCCCTTCATCCTAAAGAAATGAAAGGGCACTGCCATCGCCACGGACCAGCGTTTCTGCATCCTGCTAAACAGCCTTTCTTAGCTGCTTTTCAGTTCCACTTGGAGGGACCAGTTCTGCCTGAGTCCTTTAAATTATGGGAGACTGCTACCAGCTGCTTATCCCAGCTCTCTCCAGCCCACACCACACATGGTTTGTTCTTTAATATCATTTGCCCTCTTTTATGCTGATAAGCAGTGAGAGACCAAGCTTCTCTCCAGTCTCCCAAACTGCTTCTGCCAACCATTTAGAACAAACCCAGCTCTTCGTGATAAACAAAAGCCTCTTGCCCCCATGGAATGGAGACTCTTTTTTTCTGTCTGTATTTCTAGAAAAGCAAGATTTCTGATCACATTTCATGGCTGGTTTAAGACTTTTTTCAGTGTCTAGTGTTCACAGAGAGCTTCTGCTCCATCACTACAAACTGTGCTCCCAAAGCAATTCTCTCAGCTCCAGTAACCCCAAGCAAAACAGGATATTCCAGTTGGTGCTGCCACCCTTAAACACTTTCAACTCAAAAATGATCGAAAAAGCTCAGGTCTGATTAGAAATAAATGGCTGGCAGCTGTTAGGGACAACAAATCAAACAAACATCAACCAGGGTCCCCATACCATTCCTCTAGGCTCGCTCCTAATTAGTATGAAGTAGGACAATGCAGTGAAAACCAAGAAAACTTTGTAAGTTCACCCCACCTGCTGGAGGGGCCCAGAGCACAGAAATGAAACACCAGCCTGCAACATCAGGTGTTACAGAGAAAGATCCTTCCCTACTCAAATCCTGGTGCACTTTTGACTGCACAACCTGGTCAGTGAATTAGCCATTCATGAGCTTAATGAGGAAAAATAATAAATTTTAATTAAATTTTAATAAAAGAATAAAGTGAGATGTAGGCTTTTCTTTTGGATGTACTATGTGGCTTTTCTTGTAAAAACCAGGTACATTCTGGGAATTTATTTCTGCTAGATTACATTCCTACTTTGTCCCATGTAAATATGAAAAATACATTGAGAAAGATGAAAGAAAAGTGGGTTTTATTCTCTTTTTGAGTATGGGTGGTGTGGAGTCTATTGTGGAGGTGTAAGGCAGAAATCTTTCAAACATGAATGAAAAATGAAATCTTTATTTTGACCTTTCAAACTAAAACTCTGTTTACTTTCAGGAAGTGTAGGACATGTATACAGAGTCTGCTTGGATGAAGGGATTTGGCAAACAAAGGAAAATTCCACAGACATTTGGCGGGATAGTTCAGAATGTTCTGAGAAAAATCATTTCCAAAAAAATGTAAGTATGTTTTATATTACAGTTAATACTTTAACCTTCTTAAACATTTCTTGAGTAACTGACAAAACATTTCCATTTAATACCTGCAAAGGATCTTCAGATTTCACTTAAATTACCAAATGGAAAGCTGTTATTTTATTTATAAGAAATAGAAGAGATAATATTAAAGAAGGAGATTCCTGCTTTAGATGCCACAAGTTGTTTTCTGTTTGGAGTCCAGTGCTCCCACATGCTGATTTTCTCCTAATAAAGCAGAAAAAGACTGGAACTTGAGAAGCAAATGAGCATCCCAGCATCTCCCCAAGTCGCTTTAGTCTGTCAAAGTCAGGCAACTTCCCTTCTGATCCTTTCAGCATTTATTGAGCTGTTAACTGGTTATTTCAAAGTTAGGTGGTCAGAGACTGGAGGATTCACTCTGATCTAATGCCATCCTTCCTGTATTTCTCACACTGCATCAGCTCAGGGGCTGGACTTTGTCAGCCAAGCTTCTTTTGCCATGGAGTTCAGCTTAGCAGATGTCAAAGTTAGGGCTCTTAGGTAAGCACTATTGTGACTATTTTTTGCTTTTTAATACTGACCGAGTGCTGTTTCTTACTTTATCAAGTAACACTGCTTTAGTGATCAGTTATGAAGCATTATTCGTTCAGTATCTCTATGTATTACTGTGTTTTTACTAAGCTCTTTATATAGTAAGTACGTGAGGTTCCGAACTTTCAAATGTAATAAAAATTCATAATTTCCGAGTGTTTTCCAAGGTTTGTTGACCATTCTGGATAGCAAATTTGTTCCTGCAAGACATATTATTTCATCTTGTGTGACAGCAGGCCATTTCTTTGAAAGCTTTAACCAACACTAAATGTGGTTTTGTACCTGCTTGTTTTATTTAATGGAAACCCCCCGAGATGTTAGAAACAACCCAGAGCTGGTGTCTGCACACATCCGAGGGATCTGCTTGGTTTCGTGGGCTTTGCTGTTGCAAAATTGAAATCCCCAAGGTGATAACTCGAGGTTTTTACAGGGTTCTTGCCTGCTGGAATATTTCCATGGAACAGAGTGACTCATGGCTGGGAATCTCCTGCACCCACACTGCTTTCCCTGGGCACCTTCACCCTCTTCAGGAGAGGCATGGCTCACTAGCATAAAATTATTAGAGAAAACTGCTGGCAGGAAGACGGTGCTAAAGTCCCTGGTGCTGAGGAGTAGAACAAGAAAAACAGCAAACTCACTGAGGAAAAGACACAGGTTCCAAGAAAATCTCTGTAGGCCAAGTATGGATCATGAAAGGCACATATCCTGAATCTCACATTCGCTCTTCAGAGGTGCTTTCCTTGGGCTAGAAGTGTGAATAGTTGAGAGGCAGACATAAGTAGCTAAAATAGAAAAAACTTAGGAAAAATAAATTTTAAATTAGACAAATTGGAAGGAAATTTGTGCAGCACCAGGAGCTGGACTTCAGTGATCCTTGTGGGTACCTTTCAAAGAAAAAACTTATGAAAAATAAATGTTAAATTAGACAAATTGGAAGGAAATTTGTGCAGGGCCAGGAGCTGGATTGCAGCAATCCTTGTGGGTACCTTTCAACTCCGGATGCTCTATGATCATCTATGAAAGTGTGAGTGGTTCCCTTCCTCCTCTGAGGTCTTATTTGTCATTCAAAGACATTCAAGACGGCTCTAATTTAATAATTTTTTTTTTCTCTGTGAACTCAAGACAGAAGCCAGTCTGTTTCAATCCCTCTAGACAGAGCTGACTCTCAGATTTGTGCAGACACAGCTGATCCATAGCTGTGTCTCCAGGCCACACAAACAGCAGGGCACTTGTGTGTGCAGGTGCAGTGAGCTGATCTCTGCAGCTGTGAACCCGCCAGGATCCATTTGGTGCATGGAATCATGGCAATGATTTGCTGTGGTTTGGGCCAGGAGTGGTGCTTGTGCAGGAGAAATCTGGAAATAGTCTGTGAGTGCCTTTATATTTAAAAAGAAACTAAGGCTGGGGGCAAGTGTCCGTGTCATACACTGATTTCAGAAGGCAGAGAGCAGGGAGCAGAATCATGCCCTGACTCCTTACAGCTCAAAGAAGGTGAACCCCAAACTTTCTGAGCTGTGTTTCTGCTCTGTCCCCCTGCCTACATAACGTATTTTTCTTCTTTGTTCCCAGGAAGAAGAACATAAACTACTTACAACACTGCAGCTGTTATACACTATAGGATATTACTTTTCTCTCATCTCACTGGTATTAGCTCTGCTTATACTTTCCTTTCTCAGGTTAGTATAAATTTACATGCATTTTAAAAGTACAAAGCCCTGCTCTCATATTCTTCTCTTTATGAACTTGAAGTTATTATTTAGTTTCCAATCTTCCAGTACCTTCCAGCCTTCCAGTACCTGAAGGGGCTACAAAAAAAGCTGGGGATGAGCTTTGCACGAGGGCATGGAGCGATAGGACAAGGGGGAATGGCTTTGAGCTGAAAATGGTAGGTTTAGATTAGATATTAGGTAGAAATTCTTTACTGTGAGGCCCTGGCTCAGGTCAGGCAGAGAAACTGCCCCACCCCTGGGAGTGTTTAAAGCCAGGCTGGAAGGGCCTTGGAGCAGCCTGGTCTAGTGGAAGGTGTCCCAGCCCCGGGCAGGGGGGATAGAGTGAGCTGGGCTTTGAGATCCTTTCCAACCCAAACCATTCTGCTGATCCCATGTAAATAACTTGTATTTTTCTAATGAGCAATAAAATGCAATTTCTAAGCAAAATCCATTGATGGCAACAATACGAGTACAACAGTTGTTTTGCTGGGTTTTTGTAGACTTTTAAATATTTTATTTCTGAAAATTAGATCTATTCCAGAGGATTCACTCATTATTTTTTCTCCCACAGAAAACTTCACTGCACAAGAAACTACATCCACATGAATTTATTTGCCTCCTTTATCTTGCGTGCCGCAGCAGTTCTTATAAAAGACACGGTCTACTACAAGATTTACTCAAAGAGACCAAATGATGAAACTGGATGGATATTATACCTCAGTCCAGAGGTAATGTGCTAGTTCATAGCTAATAGTAAATGTGTGCTTCCAGTGGTCATAACAGCTACAGTTTTGGAAGTTTGCCCTACAGCATCAAGTTTTGAGGTGTGTGTAAGTTGAGCTTTTGATGCTGAAATTTTGTTGATAGAAGTTGGGGTAATCAAGATAAAATCCTGACTATAATAGATTTATTTTATGTGAAGGCTCCTATTGGAAGAACATATTAATCGATTGTAATATTTAGGGGGAAAAAAATGCTTAAGCAATACAATTCCCACCTTGTAGCTTTTAGAAACGAATCTCTGCCTTTATTTGGCATTTATTTAATAACATCTCATTTGTGGCCACTGTGAATAAATTCTGCTTGTATGATGTTGTAGGAATAGAGCTTGCCCATGTCAGCAAGGAAAATTATCTGCAAGATGTTAATGATGACTTATTATTTCAGTAGCTCACCAGTAAAAATTCTCACATGCAGACCATGACATCTATATTCACAATGATTCCTGGTCTCTCGTTCCCACAGATTGTAATCATTTGCAGGACTGCCCAGTTTCTCATGCATTACTTTGTTGGGGCAAACTACTTTTGGCTGTTAGTAGAAGGAATTTATCTGCACACATTATTGATCACTGTGGTGCTCTCTGAAAGGCGACTGCTGCAGACATACATTGTGATAGGATGGGGTAAGTCTGGAACCGTTTCCAAGTACTGATTGTGTGGTGCTTTGTTGGGTCAGTGGAGGATAATTTTTAAAGAAGAAAAAAAATCTGAATTCTGTTTTATTCATTAATTTTGAAGCCAGTGATTGTAAACGAAGATATGTCAGCAGTGCTACATTCACTGCAGTTCAGCTTGACCTGCAGGTACAGGAAATCAGGGAATTGTTTCATAGGAAAACAGATGCCTGGTGGGCAGAGCAAGAAGAAATTTCCTTGTATTTGACTGTACGTTGTCATCACTGAATATTATGGTGATACCAGCAACTTCATTTCCTTCCTTTGTAATAGAGCACCTCTACAGCAAAAATGCCAAAACATTAGCAATTTTCATTTAAGTGTTCCCCTTCTCAGCTGACCTGGAAGTTCTAAAGTGTGCTTTAAATTAGGGAACCATCTGAAACACTGCGTGAGTCAGGTCTTACATCTCAGGCAGTATCCATGAAATAAAGACAGTTTAGAGATGGTTACTCTTCTCACCATCTGCGCCTTGATTTCCCTGTTCCCTCTCACGTTCCTCTTTTAGGGAGCCTCGTGCTGTATCAGCATGGCTCTATGAGCCCACAGGTTGCTGGTGCACCACGACCACGGTCTTCCACATTGGTTATTGTTTCATTCTTCCATCATGCTTCCTACCTCTCTGAATCCCTTTGTTACTTTGATCACCAGCTTGTTGGAATATGGATTAATCATCTCCTTTCTTGTTCAGACTGCAGTGGACAAGTCTGTTGGGAAATTTGCTCCCTACCATAAGAGTATTAATAAATTGATCGTTTGACTGTTGGTCCTCTTCCACTGGTCGCACACCTGCATCAAATTCACCAATTTTTTAAAGCTTACCCCACTAATTGGCTTTATTTTTTTATTTATATTTATTATAATCACTGCTAAGATGGGCTATCTGTCTGTCTTAGAGACGTGTAGCACCACTGCTGCTGAGGCTGAACCAGGGCTCACACTGACATTTCCTCAGCTGCTGCACAGGAAATGCCTCTGATAACATCACCTCATCATCCCGGCTGCCACCTTTCCTCATGAGACCACCTCATATTCCCCTGCATCTACAGTTCTGTTCCCAAGTGCCCCATGCCCCAATTGCTCTGGCAGACCCTCCTGTTGCACCAATACCATCTCCCACCCAAGCAAGACCCCTTTTATCTCTTTCCTCCTTTTACCTACTCCAAAATCTGTTCTCTTGGAGGGTATTTTGTTTTGGGCCCTTTCCTGTGTTGCCACACTCCAGCTTTCTCCATGACCTTAGCCAGTGTCCCAGAATCCTGAATAGTCCCTGTTCTGGCTCCCCCAGTGACCCACACCTCCTTTAACTTCTGCCACATCCCCCAGAAAATCTGCTGTGTGTTACTGGGCTGGGAATCCAGTGGAACACCTGCTTGCTGTAGCTCACTTTGTGCTTGTGATTTGAGGCTTGTGCTTGCACCCTTGTAGTCCATTGGAACGGTGCAGTAATCCTTTATTTTAGGAATTTTTTTTCAGCCTGCAGCCTGTGATCTCCAGGAAGGCATGGGGGCAACAATAAGGGGGTGGGGATTCTCATGAAGGGGTCCAGGACAACAATCCTTTGTCAGCTGTTTTAATTAACTCGGCAGCATTCCACGCCTTCACTGAAAACTCCTTTCAGGTTCAACAGCTGTTGCCTAAGGTAGTCTGTGAGGCCTCGTGTGCCAATTATTTTGAATTCTCAGGGTCAGAAATTTAGAAGATTTCAGCAGATCAGCAGCGTGTTTGTGTGTGAATGTATTTATCAGTCTGAAAACGCAAGATTCAAGTACACAATGAAAAGTCAGTTTGTATTTGACCTACAAATGGGGAAAGCCAGGATGAAGTTGATTTTCGTGCAGTTCTAAGTAGAAGACTGAAAAGCACAAATCTTTGCACCACACACTTGCACAAGCTTGGCTGAGATTGACTCTTCTTTCCTTTGCAGTTGTTCCAATCCTGTTTGTGGGCCCCTGGGGAATAAGCAGATCCAAGCTGGAGAACACCGGGTAGGTTACTCAATAAAATGTGCCTTGCCTTTCTGTTTGCTCAGCTGAAAGCCCTGGACAGTTCTTGGCACAAGAATTACCAGCAAATTAGACAGCACCGATTGATGCTTGTTATATTTTCCAAGTTCCCTTTAGTACTTTTACATTAAACCACTTCTAGGAATTCTCAGATTTACTCTCGCATAAAGCAAGGAGTAGAATGAACTTGCACTGTTCCTGAAATGAAAGCTGTTGCACCCAGTGTTCATCCATTTACGTGAAGCAAATTGTGTGCATCAGCATCTTCATGGAGAGCCTGCTCTCAGCAGGAAAAGGAGAGCAGTGCTTTCCTTGGAGACCATCTACACTTTGAGTTTAATTAGTATTCGCTGCCAATTTGTAAAAGAAAAAATGAATTGTAATGGACGCTAATGACAAAACCTGATAGTCACTGAAAGCTGATGTTTGGTGAGGGCATGTCTTGGTTTAGAAGACAGGTGCCTGCCAGGGGAAACCAGAGCCTCCCTTGGGATAGAGAATGTAAACCCCCCACCTCCGAATTGCTATAATTTTGAAATTATGGGGCTTTCAGGCAAAAGATGTAGGGATAGGAATACCAGTTCTTTACTAAGAATATTACAAACTACAAAGGCAGTGGTACAGAGAAAAAGAACAACAACAAACAAATAATCCCAGAAACTCTGACAGAGTCAGAACACGACCTGACCCCCTGTTGGTCAGGGTGTGGGGAGCAGCCCAAAATAATCCTCCTGGAGTGGCAGCTGTGGCTCCGTTGGAGCAGAGGTGATCCTGTAGAAGGGTCCGGTGGTGACAGGATGGGTCCAGTCTTCCTCGGGGAATCCAGTGGAAAAACCAGCTGCTCTGGTGTCCTGAGCTGCAGGTTTTATGCAGGTAGAGAGGCTTTGGCTCCTCCCACTGAGTGGAGCATCTCCCAGTGGGGTGATGTAATGTTATCGGTCACAAGGAGAGCCTTAAATGGCTCATTCCCAGGTGATACCCCCTTGGAGGGGGATGGGTGGAGGACGAGATAAGGAAGCACTGCCCCATCTGGTTTTAACGAGTGACCCATTAACAGAAGGCACCTGCCCTCTCTCCCCCTGGAGTTACAAGAGATAAAAATATCTTTCAACTGGTTTCAACAGGTGAAAATAGAATTACACATTTTTGGTTACATATTGCAACCCAAGACAGGGCATCAGTGGCAGTAACATGCACTAAATGCAAGCTTTATTTTCTGGTCTTCAGAGATGCTGTTGGTGACATCACATAAACTCTGTGGTTTAGGTATGGCATCTTTTGTTCTCCTCTTATTTTTCATGGTTTCTAGAGAATTTTATTTGGAATGCCAACACAGATAATAAGCCAGATAATCCAATTCATAATCAAGGTCTTACAGAGTTAGATGTCGTATAAATTGTAAACGACAAGCCCAGATCCTGCAGAACCTCAGGCTAATTAGCAAGAGGAGACATATGCATAGGACAAATCAGAAGGTTAAAGCAGGAGAAAAAGACACAGCTTCAAGGAAACTGAAGTATGCATCTCTTTTAGCAGATCAAGAGGCATGGTCACAATTCCTGGTTTACTCATTTCCAGTCTCCAGTTTCAGAGAGATAATTTAAGTAGGATGAATTTCATTATGAATTTTTGGTGTCATGTACAGTTGTTTTGTGGATTCAAAGACTGAGTTTGCCAGATAGTTCTGAAGTTTATAGTCCAGGGAAACCTTTATCAACATTCATGTGGAAAGATCTTCAGAATAAATGCAGTTAGAGATGTTGGTGAAACTATTCCTAGTTTTATTCATTAATTTTGGGGGCCACCTGAAAAAGTTGAACTTCATCAAGTTCCTTTTGAAATATATATACAAGTTATGTGAGCATTCTTTTTTTATTTCGATTAAAATAATTATACTTTAAATTATTCTCCAGGTGCTGGGGAACAAATGAACACATGGGGATCTGGTGGATCATCCGAGGACCGATGCTGTTTTCCATTGCAGTAAGAATTATATGACCTGTTTTTTTTCTTCCCTCCTTGGTCTCTGTAATTAGTGCCATTTTTGTCCTTCAAAATTTTGGAATGAGTAAGATACAGTTTCCTACTCCAGAAATACCAAGGGGGACATAAAGTGACAGAACGGATGAAGTTTTGCTCAAAAAATGAGGAAGCAGGGTTCTGTATTAAAAAACTGAAATGTAATTTTGTACCGGAAGATCATGTATCAAATTATATGTTAGGCTGAATAAGGTAATGCTAAGTTATTCAACTTTACCTATTTAGTATGTGCCAATAACCTGCTTGTATTCCAGCCTCACCACAACTGCATCCCAGTTACTTGGTGGCAGGTTTTGCAAATATTTAGTATCAATTATGCATTTATTTAGTGGTTAACTCATTAGTGTCATAAAATTTATTTTAAGTGAACCATGTGTATTTTCCTTCAAGGTTAACTTTGGCATCTTCTTAAAAATTCTCAGAATGCTGATTTCCAAACTGAAAGCTCAGCAAATGACCTTTCATGACTACAAATACAGGTATGTAATAAACGACACAGAAGTTCTTTTTAAAGGCCCCTTTTTAAAAACTTTGTCACATCAAAAACCAGTTTGCCAGTGTACTAGTTTGAAAGCAAACTAGTGAGAGACTTCGAATCAGAAATACAATAATAGGAAAAATAAAATAAATGTAGTCGTACAAAAAATCAACCCACTGACAGAGTCAGAGTACAAACCTGACCCCCTGACAGCCAGGGGGTTGGCAGCAGTCCAATCAAATGGTGGCTGCAGTTCTCCTGGAGTGATGGTTCTGTTGAGGCAGTGATTCTGTAGAAAGGTCTGGTCTTCCTCTGAAAGTCCAGTGGAAAAGGCTGCCTGTGCTGCTCCAAACCCCAGCTTATATCCAGGATGGAATGCTTGGCTCCTCCCTCTGGGCGGAGTATCTCACAATGGGATGTAATCTTATCAGCCATGCGGTGATGGCCCATTAACAGAAGATGTCCCCCTGGAGGGAGGATGTGTCATAGGAGAGATAAGAACTCTGCCCCACCTGGTGCCAGCAGCTGGCCCATTAACAGAAGATACCCCCATGAGTTTATCAGGGGTGAGTCATCAAGGAGGTGGGGAACACTGTCCCACCGGTTTTAACAGCTTCTGAAGATGGTGATAGAATACATACTTTTGGATACATCTTACACTGTAACCTAGGACAGCCAGTTTGCCCTTAAAGATTTGCCTACCGCCACCACGTGCAATGGATACTGAGAATATGAGACAGGAAAAGAGGCTGCACAGACATTTCCCTGGCTGAGAGGCACAGGCACCCGCGTGCTGAGTCCCGTGGGCGTTTCCACAGAGGCTTTTCAGTGAAGTGAGATCTCTGCTCTCAGGGAGCTCCTCTCACACCCGTGGCCTCTGCTGCTGGGACACATCTTCCCCTTCGTCACCGAAATTCGGGAGGAAAAAGAAAAACCCTCCAGCACTACGTTTGTAGCCTGATAGAGAATCAGGCATCGCTTTATTCTGGCTGGGATGTGCCATGGAAAATGTTCCATTTACACATGCCTTTTACCTACAGATTTATACACACATTATTCTCAAAATCACAAAACTGCTACTACCATTCCAAAGTCAGAATACCGAGGGCACGTTTTTGGAATAATTCCTTTGTTGCTGAGTTTTTGATTTTGGCGCCAAGGATGTTTGAAAAATACAAAAATCAAATATTTTCTTTTTAAGATTGGCAAGATCTACACTTGTGCTGATTCCATTGCTGGGGATCCACGAGTTTGTATTTACCTTCATCACTGATGAACAGGTGGAAGGACTTTCAAGACATATAAGACTTTTCATTCAGCTGACAATGAGCTCGTTTCATGTAAGTACTGTTTTGCAAGTATTGTTTTTAGGGGTGATAGATCTGTGTGCATATGCTGCTCACCACAGTTATGGTGAATTCTGATTTAATATTACACCCCAACCTACAATGTCTCTAAATACATTACTGCAATAACAAGATAAAACACTCACATTTTGCATACTCAAATGTGGAAGTCCCAAACACCAAAAAAAGGAGTCTGACATTTCCAGAGACAAGATGTCCTCTGTTCTCTGGTAATAGGTAACATTCACCACAGACCCCTGAAAACAGGACTAAAATGGTCTCTTTAAAACACTCCCAGCCAAAATCATGACCATGAAGATGTCTGCCTCATCCACTTGGGCTCCATTTCCATAAAGGATGTGTTTGTTCCCCAAAGTGCAAAGTGAGCCTGTGGACTCCTCGATGTGCCCTCACAGAAGTGCTGCACACGTGCATCAATTTTTAGTTAGTTTTAGGAGAAAATGTGTCAGAGCCCTCACGTGGACGGAACAGACAAATGGACCAGCATCTGCAGGTGGAAAAGGAGTTTCTCCCCCATACAGGCAGGAGTGTTGTACAGATGTTCACCTTCAGTCACCCTGCCTTGGTCCCATGTCAGCAGGCACAAACCTGAGGTGAGGGAGGGACTGTGACTGTGGCAACTCTGCTCGGATCTCAGCTGCACGACTGAGGGGGTGCAGGAGCCACACTCCAGTAAAACAGCCAGCTCTGAGCAGTCCAGATTCCAGAGTCAGTTGTCACTGGACCGCAGCGGTGCTTCTCAGATGGCCACAAGCACAGGCTGTGCTTCCCTGGAACCCTCTGCTCCCAGTTTGCCAACCCAAAGAACTGGACACGGGCACAAAGCAGTGTTTGAGTTCTGCAGCCCTGCTAAGGAATGCATTTTTCAGGCGGTACTAAGGAACCCGCTCAGCAAAGCTGTCCTTTACCCACATCTTCCTGCCTTGATCTTCCTGGGGCAACAGGACGGCAATTTCCAGCTCCTTCTTTACTGCAAACCCCAGCAACCTCGCTGGCTCCAAGGGGCTGCTCCTCAGTAATTCCCTGCTCTGACACGTGCTGCCTCTTCTGCAGCCTGAGGCGTGAAGCCGTCGGAGCACTGCTGCACTTTCCCCACAGTTTATGATGATCCTTGGTTTTAACCTTTGCATTAATGCACCTGTGCTCTGGTGTATGTACCCATCAGTGTTTGGACACTGTTATTGAGGCCACGCTTTAAAATTTCCACTGCAGCTTGAGGGGAAAAATGTCCCGAGTGGCAGCAGAGAATTCCTGCAGGGCCACAACCCCAAGGAGCCTGCTGACATGGTGTTCACAGAGTCCCAGAATTATTTGGGTTGGAAGGGACCTTAATGCTGGAGTGTAAGTTCCTTGGTTAGACATATCCTTACTTGGAGAGGCTGCAGTGGCTGGATGTTATTTTAAAAGCACAGAATCATTTTAAGTGAAGATTTTATTTACTGGCTTGTACAAAGAAATCTGATATATAAACCAACTTACTCATCCTTGCTAAAGAACACAAACTTCATTCCTTTTAGAGAAACATGCATGCGCTTGGCAGCATGTCATGCTTTAGAAGCAAAGATCCATTAAAAAATACCCAAAGATCTTAGCCAATGTTTATTGCAGATTCTCTTTTTTTAGCTGCAGCATTATTTATGAAGGGATTAGCCAAAAAGCACATAAACTGTACACAATTACACTTGTTTAGTCTGTAAATCTTCTAAGTAGTTTTAAAAGGCAGTTAAACTGTTTTGTCAAAGAAAAACAATTATCCCTGGGATCTCAGCTGAAGGTTTAACTCGAACATTTTCAAGGAGCACAAAATTAAATTCTAAATGGGAGTTCTGCTGCAGGTATGATGCTGCTTTGCTTTAGGAAGTGGAGCAATCTAAACATCTTGGCTCTCTTGTGCATGAAAACTGTTACCCTCAGGAAAAACCCCTGGTTTCTGGTGGAGAGATCCCAGTTATTAGGTGAATAATTTATCATATTGCCATTGTCAATAGAACTGAAGAACAATTGTGAGGCTTACGTGTGCATCTGTCCTTTCCTATTGGTGTTTCTGCTAAGGAACATTTCTTCTGAATTTCTGATTCTTCGTTTTCACTTGCGCCGGGATAATTCTGAAAATGTGTTTGAGAAGTCACAAGGTGTCAGAAAGGTTTCCAAGTGTGAAAATCTGTTTATTGGGAGAAAAATAAGTAAGCACTAAAGAAACCAGCATATAAAAATGAACATCAAACATAAATAATCAACAAAGTCTTCCACCTTCTGGTGTGATTGTACAGTGCTTCTGCTTGTCACTGCATGCTCTGATCCTGCAGCAGCAGTGAAGGAGATTCACAGAGGTTTTTACAAACTGAAACCAGCGCAGGGATGTTCACCCAGGCAGCCCCTAATCTGCTGAGTCTCTGCCCTTCTCACAGTGCCTATCACCAGGCTCAGCCCAGGACTCAGCACTGCTGTGTAGTTTAAATCCCGTTTCTGCTTGCAGTGCCTGTGAGGCCAAATTTAGAGTTCATACCCATAATGGAAAACCCCCTAAACCACCCAGCAGAGTCATGAACTTTCTACCCCCCCAAAGAAGAGAGCTGCCTTCAGGAGCAGGAGGAGTTCCACATTAAAAGGTGCTTTTAAAGCTAGTAAATTTGTATTTAATATAATATTTTGTAATATATTTAAATATT
The DNA here is from genome assembly GCA_013389985.1 of Dryoscopus gambensis. Taxonomy (NCBI): domain Eukaryota; kingdom Metazoa; phylum Chordata; class Aves; order Passeriformes; family Malaconotidae; genus Dryoscopus; species Dryoscopus gambensis. The sequence continues at coordinate 85,036 of WEIT01018916.1, read as the reverse complement.
TAAAATCTTAGATGATAAAACACTATGTATTTTTGCAGTGTAATTATTAGGTTACAATTTGTACCTAATATTTTCTATTATTAACTCTAGTGAACTCTATCTTCCTACTGTAGCCCAGATGAAGCATGGAAAAGGATAGAAATAAAATACAATTTTTTGTATTTTAAAAAGCAATTCTGTTTGCTATTTCTCCCGTCCCCATTTCCGCTGCTGTGGCAGATAAACAGCTTCTTTTCAAACTTACTGCACATATGCTTAAGGAATTAATGACTCCAAATATTTCAGGACTGCTAGAAAATTAACAGCAGGCTCAGAATGCTGTTGGCTAATGCTAGGTATGATGAAAAATGTTGAAGCTTCTGTGTATGTGAAGTTCTTTTTACACTTCTGTCTGAGAAAAGCAGAAACATTTCTGGAAAAGTATGAGTGTGAGAACAACTGAATGCTGTCAGCTGAGCTGCACCTTGGTAGCTGTGATATAAACATTACCCTGGGACTCAGAGTATTTATTCTCCTTATCAGAACTTGTGTCACAGATGCTTTTAGACGCACCAAAAAAGGGCATTTCCTGAAGCAGTGGGAATAAATCTGCATGTCTGTGCCAGCCCGTGGGGCTGAGATGCAGCCTGTAAGCTGCTTTAGTCTGACATCAAACACAGACAGAGAGAGGCAAATGGAAAGAGTCATTTAGGGGTTGGTTTAAAACAAGTTGTATCTCCAGGGGTTTTTAAGGTGTTTATCTAAATCCGTTTCAAAGGAAAAGCAGCAATTTGAAATGGCCATAACACTCAATATTTAGCTGAACTTTGAACTCACACTAATCACTTAATAGAAATAATTTTTAAGAAGCACTCACATGAGATCTGTCTCAGTAGGCTCATCCACAAACCCAAACAAGCATATAGATAATATGAGAAACCAAGCTGCATTTTTTTTTTCTATTTTACCACGTTTGGAAATAGCAGCAGTCACAGTATAACTGCATTACTTTGGGAAAAAAAAGTACTATGTGGTAGCAAAATGAGGATAAAACTGGGTTTTATAGTCTGTTCTTCAGCATCTGCACAAAATGTGCCCTGCACTTGCCAAGGAACTGCACAAAAACAAGTGACTGGGTGCTTCATTAATAACAAAACACAGGCAATGAGTTTCCTTACTGAAAATTAAGGAGCACTGTTTATATTTATTGTTTTAACTCTGATGTCATCTTTAAATTAAAGCTTCAGGTATTTCCTGCGCACTGACGTTTTCCTCTCACTCCCATTCTCTTGCAGGGTTTTTTGGTAGCAGTTCTCTATTGCTTTGCTAATGGAGAGGTAAGACACAATGCTGTGAGAGAAGTTTTTATCTCACTAGTAAAGTGTATTAATGACACCAAGGAGGAGGAACACACTGACCAGCTCTGCTGACTGAGAGCATTTCTGCATTCTTTTGAGCTGGTAAAACTTTGTGACAAGAGAACAGCAAGAAGTACCACAGGTTTAGACTCAAATGCAAAGTATTTCCATTGAAGCCTGAGAGGTGATAGCTCTGTGGAGGTATGGATAGCCCAGGGTGTCTGAAATACCACGAGAGGGTTATGGTCCCCCAGCTAAAACCAGTTCCTTTAATCAGCTGAAACCCCAGACTTGCTGCAGTAATTTCAGAACTACTTCAATAAAAAAGAGAGCTGGCACTTGTGTGCAGTAGAGAAGTGCTTGTCTGACATTTGCGAGGGGCACAGAACTGCCAGCAGCTCTCCTCACCAGTTCAAAGTTGCTCTTTTGGCCTTCCACCACCCGGTCCAGCTGAACCCTCAGGCCAAAGTGCTGCTGCTGAGAGCCAGGGGAAGCTCCTCTCCTCCCCAGGGGCTGGAGCCTGCCCCCCCTGCAGTGCTGGCTGCTGGGGTGCAGGCAGGGGGACACTCAGTGCTGAGGATTTCCGTCAGGCCGCCAGACAAAAAGCTTTAACAAAACAAACCAGCTACACCAGCACAACACTTGGGCAAAGCTGCATGGTCCTCATTTCCACAGCCCCTGGCCTTTCCTCGTCCTCCTCACTCCAGCAGACTGTGAACAGGGGAGTCACTCGAGCTCTCACACACTCAGATCTGCACAGGAAAAGCCTTCTTAATTCAGGGTGAAGAGGTTGGACTCTTCAGATTGATTTAGCAAACAAGTCTGTCCCTACCCTACAAGGACCCCGCCAGGTGCAAGGTGAACCCCAAAGGGGCAGGAAGCTCAGCACTTCACAGCTCCTCTCACTTTACAGCAAGTATTTGTGTTAGTGAACTGCAGGGTGGCCACAGGCCAGCTCCCATGACCAGACTGTCTTCTCCTCCCCTCAGGTGAAAGCAGAGCTCCAGAAGCAGTGGTCCCGTTTCCTGCTGGCAGATCCCTTCGGCTGCAAACTCTGCTTTCTCGGGGAAAACATAAAATACCTCAGGAAATGTTCACAGAGAAGGAAAAAGCAGCACCTCAGCAGCAAACGCCACTTCTGCCTGGAGGTGAGCAAGCCCTGGGACGTGCAGCTGCCGCAGGTGCTGGGGCGGCAGAGGACAGAGGCCAGCCCAGGGCCCCCCCAGATGAGCATGTCCGACAGCAGCGAGGGAGAGGTCACCACCGGAGAGACCACCGAGGAGGTCTTTGAGGAAAGCGAAATTTAGAGAGCTGTCCACCGGGACAGCAGCCCCGGCAGCCAGGGCTCGGAAAGACCTCTCACCTCCAGACTGATCGGAGCTCTGGATGGGCAGTGCAAGGACGAAGCAGTTGATAAACCCAGATGTCCCAGTTTTCTTGAGCTGAGAAAAACGTTTTCTGGATGTTGCTAACCTGTGTGGCTGGGTAGAAGAGGTCTTCTGGACGGATCATTTTTGCTTTGAGCTGACATTTTTGCTTTTGTGACGTACACAAGGCAGCAGGATGAACTCTGGAAATAAGTAGGCTCTGCAGACACAGTGTGTCCCAGCAGCTTCATCCACACCTGACTGCCCTTCGAGTCACGTAATGGGCAGTTGTGAGTTTCTCATAGGAGTGGCTCATAAATGCAGAGATGTGTGTGGAAGGCTCCTTTCTTCACAGACTGAAATCATACCGCATCTCAAGGAAACCACTCCAATTTTAGAGCAAAGCAGACCAAACACACATATATATATATATATGTATATATAAAACCCCAAAAACAGACTTGGCAAGAACCAAACTTTTGCTTACATTTTTGAGCATCTTCACCTAAAGTTTAGTGCTGGAAATGTCATTATGAGATGAAAACCCAAAATGTTTCCACGGAACAGGCCCAGATGAAATGTTCTGTTAACAATTTTTGCTACCTTATTTTTTTTCTGTTCTTTCTTTTGACACGAGCCACTGTGACTTCTGGTTTGCCCTACATGTGTCCTTAATGACAAAGCAACTCAGTGGCACATGCTGCTTCCACCTTCCTCCCAGGGGACCCAAAATGGATAAAGACATGGGATCATGACAGCACCAAACGAGTATTGTGAAATCCTTCTTCCACCATTTCACAAGAGCCATGGTGAAGTTTCGTTTCTCACATACAAACTCATCCAGAGACCTGTGAAATGCAATCGAGTTTGTTCATATTCTATGATCCAGCTTATATAACTTAGCAATGCTTTTATGATTATTTATCAGGCTACAAAGGTTTAGCCTTTGGCAGTTATGAAATAGTCTTTTGTTGCAAAGAACAGATCAATTCATTGACTAGCACTAGTTCAAGAACATACTTCTGGCACTTTAAAAAAAGTATTTATTTTACAGTTCTATCTGTGTTAACCTATTTAATCAATACAAAGTTGTATATTTCAGTAATACGTTAATAAACTGTAAATGTTTGATCCATTTTAAAATAATATATCTGCAGTTTTTAAAGGTTTTTTTTACTAGAATGTGCATTCTGCTTATATAGTATTTTACTGCAGTGGATTTCCTCAGCAGCCACTGGAAACACCAGACACCACACATACATACATTGAGTCTTGTCAATTTAAAACAGACTGATTTCTTCCAGAGCTGTTGTTTAAGACATTAAAGAGCTTGAAGTGATTTAGAAGGTGTTTTACTTAGGTGTTAAAAATGTCAAAATTGTAAGATTTTATGGTATTTATAATATTAGTGAAATAGTTTACTTTTTAATTGCATTTTAAAGAGTTTCACATGGTCAAGAAACAGGTTTTCTGTTCTCCTAACAGCAGTCCCTGTAGCTGCATTTTCTCCTCTCTTATTATGTGTTTGGGGTTTTTTGCCTCTCTCAGTTTATAAAAATCAACTGTTGTTACATAAGCAGGTCCTGTTGGCCTGAGGTCTGATAAAAACAACCATCACGTGGATTCCTTCAGAAAGCACGTTTCTAAGTCGATACCAGCAAGTGTCACCATAAGGATATAGCATTATTTATTTCACAGAATCATTACAAGCTCCTTATTTCTAAATAAAACTATTTCTAGAAGACAGCAGCGAGCTTCACAAGTCACATACATCAGTCAGAGTCAGTGGTAGGAACAGCTGACTGTCCTCCTGGGAACTTGTAGGTCTGCAGCCAGGAATCCTCCTGGGATTTTCTTTCCACCTTTTGTGGAGTGCCTGGAGGGCTCAGCTCAGCTCAGCTCAGCTCAGCCTGGCGAGCTGATAAAAGCAGGGGCAGCAGGCAGGGGTCCTGCAAGTGCACGGAGTGGGCACACGGAAACACCCCGAAGGACAAGAAATAGGATCTTGTTCTGACAAAACAAGAGTGGAGCAGACAGACTGACCTGAACTGGTGTTTGTTTACAAGTGGTGTTTTATGTAAATTATGTATCTAATTGGCACATTGACTAATTATCAGACAACAGGTAATTCCCCCAGGGTTTTATGCTTGTGTAGACCTGGTAATAGCTCTTTTCTCTTTATCAATTGGTTGCTCACCTTTACTCCCCAGATTTCCACTGCCTTATGAGAAAGCCTGGCAGGAGATAAAGGCTTCTCCCACTTGGTGAGAGAGCCCGTCCTCCTCCCCCAGTCCCGGGAGTTTGGGCTCTGCTGAGTCAATCCATTCAGTAGGACAAGGTGGCACATTAATGCTTAGGATGTCAGAGACAACCCATGCCAAAACCCGACTCCCACAGCTTTGGAGTGGTCTTTGCCAAGGATTTTGCTTTCTGTCAAAACTTGCGTGACGAAAAAAAAATTGCATTCCAAGCTCAGAATAGCTTGTGGGGTTCAGAAGAGCTTTGCCGTTAGATGTGGTGTGATAATCAATCTGATATGTACAAATAAGGTTTATTCCATCTCAGTAATCTGTTGTGAGACACACTATAAATCTTTTATATTTAACTACACCTAGAGCACACCCTTCCAGACACAGTGGCTCCTCCTACAGCCAGAGATGTCAACTCTATGCTAATTATTCATGTGTACTTACATTTTTTGTTGAATATATTGCTTCTACATGCCAGAGTCTGTGCCTCAGAGGCTCAAATAGTAAAGCATAAACATTCCATTCTGGAAAGCTCTGTCAGTTATGCCTTGGAATTGATACTACTGGTCCTTCCTTTCAGGATACAGCTTTTCGTTTGATTCTGGAATTTTCTTCCCTTTTCCCATCAGTCTGAGCTCCCATTAAGGAAAATTCTGTGCTCTGTAAAATTCTTCATTATGTTATTTTGCCGACATCATCTTTTCCAGCCTCCATAGCAACCACACTTCCGGAATTTTAACTGTTGTTTCCCACCTGCCATTTCAAATCTCACAAACTCTCTGCTGTCCTAAATGTCATCTCGTGTTTAGATATCTCTGCAGTCATTCCTGGAGCCACACACAGCTACATTAGGAGCAGCTGCTTGTGAACTTCGTCACTGCAATTAGCTCCAGGAAATTAAAGTTCAGCTGCCACATACCCAGCCCTCAAAGGCTCGAAGGCTGTTTCCTTGTGTATCACGTTCATCACACTGGCTGAGCAAACAGGGTGCAAAACACCACCTAGAAGAACTAAGGAAAGGAACAAAACCAACAGAAAGGCACCAGGAAGAATTCTTCAGCTTTTTCCTTTCTCCTTTGTGTTCCAGGGGAGGAAAGGGGTGGATTTAGTAAACTTTATTTGAGAAAGTTATCACAGAAGATCAATTATCAATCACTGACTGAACTGTCTACCTATCTATCTCTAGAGAGGCAAAAAATCTGTCAAGTGCCATTTAACTCCAACACTGACACTGCTGGGGAAGGGAGTCCCTGAGCAGAGGATCAAAGTGCAATCTAGGCCTGAATCACAACGTATTTCATGTAATTCATTACAAAGCTTTCTTCTCCCACCCTTCCCTATGAAACTGGGGCTTACTAGTCACTGTCACGCCAGGGCACTTCACTATAGGGACCCTTGGCTTACCCAGAGTTCTGCTTTTCACAGACTTGGGAGGTAAGAAATGAATTTGTTTCAGCAACAAAGCATAAAGCAACAAAGGTCAAAAAGGCACTGAGCACACATCTGCCTGTAATATACCTAAGCACCACAGCAACCAGGCTGCTAACTGTGCTCTTACACACACAGCTGCACACAATTTGCAGGTATTTTCATGATAAATGAGCCAGCATGAGAGATCCCTGAGAACTGTGAGCAGTGCTAGGGGGGTGTCTGGACTTCACCCCACACTTCCACATTCCATCACGGTGCCACCCAGCTGTCCTCCTCCCTTTTACACGGACTCGCAGGCAGTGAGAGGGCAGAGGGAAGAGCCCCTGAAGCCTGGGAGCAGAGCTGATTGGCACTGCAGAACTCCGCCTAAATACACCCAAGATGCTGATGCAAAAAACCAGTCCCAGTCTCTTCGAGCAAAGAACCAGAGACAAACGACACAGTCTTAAAACATTTGCCTAGTCTAAAAATATATATTAAAAAAACCCACCTAAAATTTAAAAAAAAAAAATCACAGCCCTGTAAATAAAAAGACTAACTTATGCGGTAGCTCTGAGAGATTTGAGTGTTTGGCTTTGTACTTTGTAAAACAGGAAGCCAAAATCAAATCTGAGCTGGAGGTTTTCATGCTCTGCTTTCAGGGACTTGTGAAAACAACAGTGCAAGCAGCCTGCAGCACAGACCACTGAGGCTGGACTGTTTGTCCCTACAATAAATACTTCACTAGTGCATGTTTGTAATTTTTTTTCATTTGTATAAGGACCGAGACAGTAACTTCCCCAAGTAAGAAATACAACATGAGTATTTCTGTGGTTTGGGTCAAGCTAGGAGATCTCGGCTGCTGAAACTTCCCTCGTGTGTGAGGTTAGCTCAAAGTAAGCTGTGCAAACTGCATTCCCTGGGCCCTTCGCCCATCAGTTCAGAAATTGCCCCTGTGGTCACTGAAACCACACGACAGAAATTATGGTGGTGTAGCAAACCAGGAAAGGTTACAGGATCCGAGTTAAACCAATTGCTTTAACTTTGCACGTGGCTTTACTTTTACTTTACACACAGCTTTACTTCTAAGGGCCTCCTGCAGAACACAGGTCATATTCACCTTTGAAGGTTAAGAAACACTTTCTGCCCACTCACCTTGCAGCGTAAGTTTAGCTTTTTCAACTGACTCAGCAGTATTTCAATGGCCTTAGGTGAACCCTTCCATGAACACTGCAAACCATCATAGGCACCTGCGACCTTCTGCAGGCTGGTTGTCTGTCCACCCTAAGCCCTGCAAGGCAGAGTTGTCTCTGTGTGTGTACAGTGGCCAACACAGATGAAGACAGACCCAGCAGATCATCGTCAGGTCCCCCAAGAGCACCCACAGGACTTACCTGCTTTAGGGCCGGCCCACGGGTCCAGGAGCACTGCTTAAGGTCAGGCCTGAATCTGAAACAGCATTCTGAGGCTTTTTTAAATAGATTTAGGCAACTCTGGACAAGGTGCAAAGACACTGCTGTGAAAACCAAGCTTCCACCTGGAACTTTTTCCGTGTCTCACCTTCAGTGTCTTCTCCTTTCCAAGAAGAGTGCAGACCTCTGACACCACCTCCCACCTCCATGCACAAGCACACTGAGTGCAGAGGGTTGCAGAAACCAATTCTTACCCGAGTTCAAACCTGGAAAAATTCTTAGAAGCAGTCTCCACTGAGGTTTATGAGACGTATGGACGTGCTACCTCCAAGAGTCACACCCTGCTAGAAGGTGGGCTCGTGTTCTGCAGAACTGTGACCCCCTGGGTGCTCTGAGCCCCCTTCCACAGGCAGGTGTTGGGTTAGACAGGATTTTGGCAGGCCTGATTTTGCCTTTGTCAGAAAACCTGTCAGCGTGCATGTTAACTCAAATACTGACAACATTTATTAACAACATTTTATAGCAGTGTTTTCAACTGAGCTTCAAGCTGCACATGAAGCTTGAAGGTAAAGGACTGACTGGGTGGGGAAGACCTCCAGATCACTTAGGAGATGAAACACACCCATTCCATGGCAGCTGCTCTCAGGCTGCTCATGGTCAGCTTGCTTGCTTAAGAACCACTTAAACACAGGTGTTTTCTAAACTGATTTCCAGGAAAACTGCAGGAGCCATATGTGTCTGAAAATCACGTGAAGATCTGAAAAGGGTAAGCACAAGGACATTGCACCCCAGGGACGTGGCTGCAAACTCAAGCTGCACTAAGCTCATATCAACCAAGTCCATGTGCACGTGGCACCCCACAGGGTGTCTGGGATCAAGCTGCACTCGCAGGGTGTGGGGCTGTGGGAGAAGAAAAAGCAACTGGGTAAAGACAATTCCATGCTCCATGTGTCTCTGTACAGTTTATTTTACAGGAGATGAGATGAGCACTATGGTGTATATAAACTTGCAGAACAATATAGGAAAATACAGTTTAACCATATGAAATTGTTTTACAGTAAGACAGAAAAATTACATATAGGAAATGCCTTCAATGCTGAAGGACAAGATCCACAGCTGACATCAAGTAGCTTCCACTGAACCCTGCCAGTTTACCCGAGCTGAAGATCTGCCCCTTAAATCTTTTCTTCATTCAACTTAAGTTCAGCAAGTGATTCCTTCATCTATCCTTAGGGAACAAAAGCCATCCTATAATTTCCACAATGATCCAAGATTTACTAGTAACCCAGACAGAGGCTGTGTGATAAATAAAGTATTTAAGGGGTCTAGTCAGCCAAAATTTATGGGAAGTTACAAAATTTTGGTTAAGCATCTTTAAAAACAAGTCATTAGTACTGGCAAAAGACAACTTTCCTAGAAATTTAGAAGTATTTAGGAAAACTTACACAAAAAAGGACCAAATAAGCAACTTTATTTTGGTAGAAAAGTCTGGTTTAGTGTATGACTGGTGATCTGGCCTGCCTATGGATCCCTGCTGCTACAGTGCCTGCAGAACTGCCCAGTGGAATTCTCACACTGTCTTACACTGCAGAAAACAAGGAAATCATCTAAGGAGAACAAAGTATTTGTCCAGCACTAGTACCTGCTGTTTCCATAATGGATGGAGGCTGCTGTCCCTAAAGAGTGTTGTTCACCTAAAAGAGTATGGACATCCAAATTCCTTAGGCTATTCTGATAACCTCAGTCATTTCATCGAAGAACTCCCAAGGGAACAAGGGATTTCAGGCCAACCATTCCCAAATTCTGGGATTAACATGACTATGATTATTATGTCAGCAGATATGAGATCCCTGAAATCACACTCAGCTTTTGAGTTCCAGGACCAGGACTTTTCTTCTCAGCAACTGCTGTAAAAAAAAAGTCACGGGTTTTTATTATCATCATGATTATTATTGTTATTAATTAATTAATATTATGCAATAAAGTGTAGCAGCTCTTTTATGCAAAATTATCACTGCATACTACTTTTAGGCAGAATTCCCTGCTTATTCTACTGAGACCCCTACACTGAAGGATGGGTCCAAAGATCAGCTTCAATGCAGTTGCTTTTAAGTCTTAATTTTTCCTATTCCATTTTCAGCACTGAGAGCTTAGGATGCCTGAGCTGGACAGTAAATTATTGGAGACAAACGCAGGTCTCCTGGAGATGTGGGTGTGCCAAAAGGGTGCACAGTTCAGAGCAAGGAAGGGGGCTGAGAATCCTGCACAGATCTGTGCACAAAGGCTGCTCCTGAGATTCAGCAATTTATAGGGTGCATCTGTGTATTTTTTACATATTTTTTTTTGTAGCAGATACTATTTAAAGAGGCACTTCAAGGGGATGTACTAGCAGAATTTTAATAGGGTTGTGATACAAGCCATTACTCAGTTACTTGTTAAATCAGTAGCCCTAAAAGACTGAATATATTCAAAATTATAGTCCTGTCCACTCACTGAACCTGGATAGAGCAGCTGGAAAGCTTTTGTTCTGAATATCCACTGAGTTTGTCTCTTGCGACACACCTGAAATAGTTCAACTTAATGTAAGTTGAGGGAATTAAATTTGAATGTCTCAAATCTATACCTATTTTTTCTGTAATTATTATGCGGTTAATCTAAGATTTATTTTTTTAACTGGTCTATGAAAGATTTTATCCACATACAGTTCTTAGACTCAGATGCATCATTAGGCACAAAAGGTTTCTGCCTTGAGGAATGCATGGGATTAGAAATTTTGAGTTGAATTGTGCTATGTGTTGGTCCCCTCAGAAAAAATGTCCAGGAAGAAAAAAGAAACTGTGGCTAGCACAAAAAGAAGCTATTAGACTTCCAAACCTGGTGGCTGATAAGAAAAATCCAAAATAAAAACCAAAATAACCTCTCAAAAAAAGCTCTTAAAACTCTCAGAAAACACCCCAAAGCATGAAGTTTGGTCAGCACGTCGAAATAACAGGTATGTTCTATGAAATTCCAAAATGAAAGAAAAGGTCCTGAAAAGTGCTGTATTTCATTGATGAAGGGCTGGCTACAGTAACGACAGAGAGGGAAAAACAGGAGTTGGAAGACACCCCACTCATATGAATAAAATCTACCACAAGACAAAGCAGCGGGTGTTATTTGTACAATAACGCTTCTCAGGGAAAGACAAGGATTTGCTGCCAGGAGAGACTTCATTCCCACTGTGCACCAGCAGGGCTGTGAGCTCCAGGCTCCTGCAGCACAGCAGGCTCAGCACACCTGAGCTGCTGAGGGGGCAGCCGGATGCCAGACCCCCTTCTCCAGCCCCAGGGCAGCACTGGCACCTGCTGGTGTCCCACGGGGGCACCCAGGAGTGAGCTGGAGAGCTCTGCATCAGCAGCACACCCAAGGGAACATTTCCTCACTGATTTGCAAGTGCTGAGCAGAACTGGCAGAGTGACGGGCCTCTCGTCCAGCATTACTCATTGCCCATCAGGGTCCTCTCATTCAGCATTACTCATTGCCCATCAGGGTCTGCGAGAGACGCCACAGAGGAAACAATCTTCCTGCTCTATGTGTCTGTTTCTAATCTGAATTTATCTGTGACTCTTGCCCAGCTGGTTAAGCTAGATGTGGCCAGTAGGCTCCTCTGGTGCACACAGGATGCCTGTGGGCTGCTCCCCATCCCTGGGCCAGGGTGGGAGGAATGTCCACACAGCAAGAACCCCTCAGGGCCAACGCCTCAATATCCCCTGCCACGCCACTCTCTACTTCAACACACGCTGGGTAGCAAAAAGCCTCCAGGCTTTCCAAGCTCCTTGTTTTGGAAACTGCTTTTTTGACACTTTTTTGAAGACGTAGCTCTTGCCAAACGAGAGGAATGTCAGGGTGACCAGGCCTGCCCCAGGACACCGGACTCTGCTGCCACCTCTGGGAACAGACACAGCAGGCTGCACTAGTGGACAAGAGCACACGAGATAACTATGAAATAGTAAATCTGCTTTCAGTTCAGAAGGAAACAATCAAATAATCACATCAAGAAGTCACATCTACTCATTCCAGGGGGACCTTCAAAGTGCTTGTCTGGATTTCTTAAGGTGCTTGGTAGTGAAGGACCCACCTGGGTAAGCAGTGCCCTTTCTCTCCCTGTGTGTGACTGAAGAAATAGATGGGCAGAGCTACTTTGTCACTGAATTATGGATTTGGGTTTTTACAGCTGCATCAGGAGGTGACCTGTGGGTCCATACTCCAGAGGTGTGCTCTGACTGCAGCCCAACACAAGAACACTACTGGAGCTGCACAGAGAGCAACGACATCTCATACATTAAGTACTTCTCGTTTCTCAATATTTACTTTATCCATGTACTTGAGTACAAGTAAGGAAAAAAGAGGCTTGTGCATTTCTGTTTGTTAGCCTGATTTTCAAAGACTCTCATCTCTTAGCTCCCTGCTGTACTCAAAAAAATCTCTGAGTGCTGAGCACTTCCAAAGAACAGGTGAAGAATGCACATTTGTGTGTAGGCAAGCCTAACTTGCAGCGAGTATTTAAATAATGACATTAAAAACAGGGACAAATTTAAGGAGGTTCTGACAAAGCCTGAGAAACTACGACTGCTATGAGCATATAGAAGTTCCCTGTGAATGCCTCACAGAAAATTCCTGTTAGGAAAAAAGAATTCAACTCAAGCAAAGAAAATAAAAGCTGCATAAAGGGAAAAAGAAGCAGTGCACAAGTTTGCCTGTTAGGCACTCAAGGAAGTGTGATTTCAGTGTTTACCTGTGCAACATAAGGGGGAGCACAGATGCCCCCCAGCATCTCAGAAAGGGCTGCACGGGGGGAAAGGGAATCTGGAAACATAACAGGGATTTCTGTATCATTCTCACTGCTGTTACAGTATTTTAAAATTAAAAAAAAAAGATTAAAGCTATCTTCTAAAATTCCAGCGTCCAATAATGAACTAATATCCCTATAACGGAGCAACCAAAGTCTTTCAAAAGATGTTCAACCCATAGAAGTGATGAACAAATGTGAGTTACAGAGATGACTGAATCTGGAGCAGGTTGGAAATCTGAGAATTAGGCCTTTTTTGGATATTGCTCCAAGAAAGAAACTGGAATCTTGCTGCTAATAGGGGAAGAGTGCACTCAGCCCATGTGGCTCACTGCTTTCAGCTCATCAACTCCAACAGGCATCAGCCAACAGCACTGCATCCAGAATGAGTTCTGGCAGGAAATAAGCTGACAGAATACCTCAAGAGAAAGAATTTCAGCTGTGCCAGAAGATGGCTTTGAAGACACAGGCAGGAAGGTATGGATGATGAATAAAAAATTCTCATTCTGCCCGGCAGCTGAGGGTACAGCTGGCAAGCACCTCACCAGCACTGATGTCAGGACATGCAACAGGTCTGAAGCCACAGGAATTCAGGAAGGCCTTTTGCTAAGGGCCAAGAGGCTCTGGCTGAAATGGAGATTGCCAGAGAGCCCTCCAGCACAGGACAAGTGTGTAACAGCATCGCTCACACCAAAAGGGGGCTCCACAGGTGTGGCAGCACCCCCAAAACACAGGTGGCTTCAACAAATCTGGGCAAGCAGAGCTACCTGCGAAGGACCTGAGGAAAACTCCCACTTGTTCTGCCTCTGCCAGTGAAAGCAAACAGCACTGACTGAGAACTGACCTGCTCTGTGACCTCAGAGCACATGAAGATGTGAGACAGCCCTGCTGACCCGATACCCACAGGGACTAAAGCAGCAAAACTCACCCCAGGCATGTGAGCTGCCAGAGGAAATGAGCTGCTGCCTAAGCTCAGCACTATGGAGGTAAGAGCCTTACTCTGGTATTCCATCAGTCAGTTACACTGCAGCACCATCATGCAGCACCCACACATGCCAGGATTTTAATAAAACACTGAGCTTGATCTTGCTCTGGAGAAGCTGTTTAGGAGGAGCATGAGACAGACTGGGTTCCACTGCATTTTTGAAACTCAGTGGAAGACAAAGAGAGCAATGCTGAAACTCCCCAAGTTACCTTCTTAGGAACAACCATGAGAGCAGGAACCTTTCCTTTAAACCTGCCACTACCCTCTTTGAAGATGCTGCCTGTTTGAGGCACGGGAACTCCAGCATGCCCTGATCTGTAAGGCATCACACTGTCCAGATCCATCAGCCACAGAAGGGAACGAGCCAGGTAACGCTGATCTGCAGTGTTGGATCAAGAAGGAATATCATATCTTGAAAGAAATAAGCTGGAACCTGTTTACAGGCAGTAGCAAAACTTCCACTGAATACAGATGGAAGTGCTGTGGGCGAAGCATCTCAGCTGTGGTGGAGCAGAACCCAGAGTCTCCTGGAGCTGGGAAAGACCAGCAGCCAGGTACCTGTGCTCTCCTCTGGTTATTGAAGTGGAAAAAAGATACAGACTCCACCAAGAGAATTATTGTTCTGGGCAACTCACACCCCTAAAACATTTCAAATGGACCAAGAACTAGAAGCAGGAAAACTGTCTGGAAATAAAACCAAAACTAAAAAAAAAAAAAAAAGAAACCAAAAAACCCCAAAGAAACTCCCAAACAAACACCCCCCCAACTAAGAATTTAGAGCAGCATAAATACACCTTAGTAGAGGAACCAAAACACATTACAGTCCCCAGAAAAACCTGTGCTAATGGACAGTATTTCCAGTCCAAAATAGATAAAATAAACATCTTTAAAGAAAGAGGAAAAATAAAGTGTAATTGCTAAGAGATTGTTTCAGGTATTTATTAAGGAGAATACTGTATAAAGTGCACAACTAGCTTTGTTTTGCAATCAAAACAAGAATGTGCTGAGGCATTGTCAAGATTGCCCATTTCAATTTACAGCACAGCCTGGAACAGGGGGCAACCTGAAATGCAGCTTTCCCATATTCACGTTATTTTGGCCACTGAAGTTTTGAAAGTTCAACCTGCACTTGTGGCTTCAAAACATAAAAAAGTGCCTGTCCTCTGAAGTGCAAGGTAAGGAAAGTATACACTGCTATGCCCAAAAATTAGTAAGACAGCAAGTGAATCACTAAGAAGACTGAAAAGGAGAGATCATCAGTGCCCTGCCTGAGGGAAGAAGGGAAGGAGAAGAGGATTCCAGGGAGGCTCTAACTAAGCTCAAGGACACTCAGGCAAACCAAACACTCCAACTGGGGCTGCAATGGTCTCTGCAGGAACTGAGGAGAGGCTCACATCACAGTGGGCTCTTCCAACTCCGAGAATAAAACAGGAGTCCAAACTCCCAAGGGTGCAGGGGAAGTGCAGCACGGGAGGTGTCACACCAGGAGCGGCGATCCTGAGCATGCAGGAGTCATGACACTACAGCTGCCAACATGCAAAGGATGCTGAAGGTTTATAAAGGTTAATGCAGCAGCAGAGGAGTGGGTTGTGAAGGCATTTGCAAGGCAGGAATGAACCTGAACTAGTAAAGAGATGGTTAAGAAAAAGGGAGCTATAGAAAAACACAAGAGAATCCAGTTTGAAATAATAAACCAGGAAAATAAGCACTGCAGCAATGTTATAAACATGCTCCAGGTAGGACTTTTCTGTGTCTCAGTTTGTAAAGAGGAATACTGACTCCCAGTAATCTAATCACAGCACTTGGGGGATGGTGAACAAAAACCTGGAGTAGCAGTAGAGCAAAGGAAGGATGCAGTTCTGGGGCTGGGGAGAAAAAGACAGTGAAAGTGAGATAAAATGGAGCATGACTGTGGATCAAATGAAATAGCATGATTTGGGAAATTGTAGCTAAGACCACAGCAAACACTGAGTAAAGGCCACAGTGGTGAGAATCAAGGTTTCTCCTGGATCTAAAGCAAGAATCTGAAGAATCTTTGCATTGTATGAAATGTTGAAAAAAATACATTAACAGCAGCACTGAATAATCAATCAGAAACAACAGCAGGAGAAAATAAATACCTTTTCAAAACCAGTCTCCAAACTACCTAACACTATTTGCTAAGAGCAGTGTTGAATTTTTGGTGGTTTGCAGTAAGGGTAACAGAGAAAAAAAGTCAGGTTAAGACTGGGCTGGTACAGAAGTGCTGGGCACCTACATCCACCCTGAATGCAATCTAGCATCACATATTCATGGCACCTTTGAAAATCAGGCTCCAAAAAGATAAAAGCCAAAATTTAGCTGGACAAACTCGGTAATTAAAAATACCTAAAGTCTGTGATATTTACCTGAAGAAACCAACAAAGGAAATTTAAACCTGAATCCCAAGTAAGCTGCTAGAGGACTGTCTTTAAGGAGATTCTGTGGAAAAACACCTTGCAGGAAAGATTTTTAACATGTCATTTATTCCTTGGAATATAACCTCCTTCTGTCACTGAGGGCAGTCTGACAGCTAATGAGGTAGGTATAGTACAACCAAGTCTTTCCTGATAAAAAGTTGCGATGGTAACACTCTCAAACTTATTGATTGGCCTACAACAGAAATCATGAAAATGGGTTTATGTATCCCTGAGAGGGAGAATAAAACAGGAAGAGCAGGAATCTTCTCCATGGATTTTGGGAGAAGGGCCATCACTTCACTGCCGTGGTGAAAGACAGCGTTATATGAAATCAATGTACCCACACGACATTGCTGCAATAGATGCTTATTTTATAGATGGGGGAGCCAGGAGAGTTAATTGACTTGCCTGTGGCCATGAAAGCAGTCAGTGGTAGACCTGGGATTTATGATCAGGACTTCCTTGCCTCCTGCATCATTTTCAGTTATCTCCTTGCTGGCCAGAGGCTCACGGCATGGTTGTTCTAACATAACTGGATAGAGATAGTCATGCAAGGGGTGGAGCACAAAGTCACTGAAGAACAGAGCACTTTCTGTACCAGAAAGCAGATTTCTCCTGGAAGCTGCGTGCAATTGGGAACCTCTGGTGGGAAGCACACATCTGTTTCTTTCACCCTGGAATGTCTGGTGCTTAAGGCTTAGCACAACGAGGACCATTGTAATGACTAAATGGAACAGAGATAGCCCGTACAGGCATAAATTACAAGGTGTCTGGTAGTGAAACAACCTTTTCCCTATGCTCTTTTGACCCTTAAAAACAAACGTTAGCCTGCTTAATTCAGTGGACTCATCACATCCAACTCTAGATCAGTCTATATTTCCATGTCCACAGGTCGGATATCTCCAGTTTTGTGTTCTTTTACCCACAGTTCCCTGTCTTTGGCAGGATCCACTTTCCGAAGCAACTGATCCACAAGTTCTACTGTCTGAAATGAAGAAAACAAGAATCCAAATGTCAAGGGCACATTTCAAACGGAGAATCATTGCTCTGACATGCAGAGCAGCTGTGGGCATGCCTACACTGCATCTGCAGACAAGTGAGAGCTGCGTGTACATGAGTCTTGATGACAGGACAGGTCTGAATGTGCAGCCTTGTGGTCAGCAGAGAAGAAGGAGACTTAACATGACGCAGACAAAGGCTTCCTGTGCCAGGCAGCAGCCAGGCAGCCTCTTACTCCTGTCCTGCCATCTGCACCTTACACCAAATATAACTGTACTAAGGTCAGCATGCATCCCCCGTGTTTCAGTATTTGATAAGGAAAATACATATACTGCCTTTGCCAGCAGTGGAACAATTCAGCATCTTCCCTGCGCAAACAGAAGACCTCAAGGAATAGAGCATCATGCTGGGAGAGCTAATAAATGGCTCATGCTGGCCAAATGTACTTCAGTTGGTTGTGTCTTCCCCAGCAAAGAGCTGTGATCCAGCCCAGCGCTGCTGCAGACTAACAAGCTGCCTGCAGACACTCCTCCCATGCCCTTTGGCATACTCCAGTCAGAGCAGGCCAGGAGGGACCATTCTGCCCACTGAAGGGCAGTGAAGACCACGGAGATCAAACAAAAAGCACACTCACACTTTGGTTGAACATGTCTGTCTCATGCCGCAGCTGTGTGTACTGGCACAGATGCTGCCGAATCATCTCCACCCTTTCAACTTCTAGTCTCTCAAGCTCCTGGACATGAAGAAAAACAAGTCCATATTTTTACTGGAACCTGAGCTTGGAGGCCCAGAGAAAGGATGATAGACAAAAGGCTGCCAGTAGGTGCGATACTGCCCCAGGGTCACGCTTTGGAGCTGGACTCTGTGGTTGCACATTCCTCTGCTCTGCAAAGAATCAGAAACAGCAAGCAACAGCAGTCATCTCAGCCTGAGCCTAGCAACAGAAAAGAAGGTCAAACCTTTCCAAAAGGTTCCAAAACTGAGACAACCAAAGCAGAGAGTGGAGCCACTGCCTTCAGAAATGCTGCAAGCCAGGGGGAATCTGTTTCCTGCAAGAAGTTTTACGTGCCTTATTGCTAGCTGCAGAAATTACAGAGATTCCCTGGGGCAGCAGAAAGCACACTGGGGTGTATGGCTCAGACCACCCCCCAGGAAAGTGGTCACAGGTCCAAGCCTGTCTGACTTCAAGAAGCATTTGGGCAACACTCTAAGGCCCGTGGTGGGATTGCTGGGGTGTCCTGTGCAGGGCCAGGAGTGGGACTCAGTGATCCTGACGGGTCCCTTCCAGCTCAGCACACTCTGTGATTCCATGATCTGAGCAGCAGCAGCAGCAGCACGCTGTGGAAGTCTGCCTTTAAAGACAGCACTGCAACGGCCTTTGCTGTACCACAGAAAGTTTGGTATTCACACGCACGTCACTGGGGCCAAACTTTATGAATCCTGTCTTCAGAAGGCATTTCTGGTGCCCACTCACTGAGCATCATGGTGGAGAGCAACCAAAATTTATCCAAGCAGGCAGGCTGCTCCACGGCCTTCCCTGTGCTATCTGCAGCTTGTTACACATCTCTTGGGAAACAGTCTTCATTCCAGCACGAAAAATCTCAGGGGACAGATTATTGGCCTGGGGAGGAAGATGAGCAAAGGAGCTTATGGAATGGATTCGGGCTGAAATAGACCGAGCTCCTACTGCTGTTGCCAGCTGAGGTACTGCCCTTACAGGAAAGAATGGCCCACTCTTTCTTAGGGCACAGATGTGCAACACCAGAACGCCAAACCCAGCGTGCCATCTGCAGAACAGCCACTGCATCTGCACCACAAACTTCTGGGAGGAAGGTACAAAACGAAGCAAAAATCTTCAGACCTTGACCCTCTCGACTTGGAATTATTCCATATGAGCTCACTGCGTCTGAGCCGATCAGACACAGGCTGTTTTCAGTTTCAGTTTTATATCCATGTGTACCAAGACTTGCCTGCAAACGTTCATCAGCCTGAGTTCCACCACTAACAAACCTGCTGTGCAGCTGCAGGCTCTGCCTGCCCTCTGGAGCCAAGGGCACTTGCAAGTTGTGCTTCTCTGGGGGCAAATATGCAGAGCACATTGCTGGCAGACGGAGGTGATCCTCCCCCTCTGCCCCGGTGAGATCCCACCCGGAGCACTGCAGCCAGGTCTGGGGGTGGCAGTGATGCCATAATAATTTTTGCTTTTTCATATATTCCTCTCATATCCCCCCTTCATATACGCTTTTATGCAGCTTTTCTGTACCCTCAGTGCTTTTAACCCACATACTTGTAATTCCCTAAATTCGGTAACTAGCTTAGACCCAGAGTTCTGTTAAGGCAAAAGACTAAACATCTTAGAAACTTCGTAATTAGGGGGTCAGCAAGCCCCAGACCCAAGGTCTTCTCCAGAACATATTCTGTAAACTAAAATAGATCTGTGCAGAGGGGGGGTCACTCCTTACAAGGGGGCTCCTCCTGAGCCTCCCATTGGAAAATCTATGATAAATATGCTAATATGTAAAGTCTATAATTGTACAAGCAAACGATCACGGGGGGCTTTTCTGTGTATTCTCCGGGGTGCATTTTCCAACGTGCATTCCGTGCCTCAGTCCAGGGGGGGCATTCTTGCGGAGTGCTCCTGCCTGGATCTAAGGATCCTTAATAAACTCTGAGGTAAAATCCCTTTTTCCCTCTAACCATGTTTGGCTTTTAATTCTAAGCCCAGGATAAGGCATCAGCAGCACAAGGAGGATGTGCAGCTTCTGGATTGAGTCCAGAGGAGGCCATGGAGATGCTCCAAGGCAGCTTGTAGCAAGCCAGGCTGAGACAACTGGGACTGTTAAGTCGGCAGAAGAGACGGCTCTGGGGAGACTCCAAAAAAAATTGTGAAATCGTGGAATAGAAAAATTCATTAATGTATTTGGTGATTTATTGTGTGTTGTTCTGTGTTTTTTCTTGTGCATTACTTCGTCCTTCCTAAGGACAATTTGAGTGTTCTGGCCCATAAGCAGCCCTGAACTGCTTTAATGTCTTCTGCAAAGAAACAATTATTTCTTCTTATCCCCTGATGATGAGTTTTTCTTAGGACTGAGAATGGGAAACACAATGTGAGATTTATCACCCAATTTTCCCCACTGCTTTGCGCTGAACTAAGCTGTGAACGATGAATGCTGTACTATTACAATTTTGCAAGGGCAGCTTTAGATGCTACATACCAGAGTGGTGGTCACCATCTCCTCAAACCACTTGGACTGGGCTTGATTGTAAAGATCCACACAGCGCATCAGGTCATCCCCTGAAAGAGTCAGGACAGCAACACGTCAGTCTTCTCTAGAAGCATCTCCAGAGCTCAGAAGGAAAGTGCAGGTCAGGTTTTGCACACAGACCCCAAGGATTTGAAGATCAACCCTGGTGGAGCTCACAGCAGTTCTGTTGCGTGGTATTTGTCACACATACCACCATTTCAACTAAATGCGTGCACTTGATGTATGGCAAGAAAGCAGGTGACTGGGTGAGCATGAATGAGGGGAAAAGACAAGATTTTGAAAGAAAAATACGAGCAATAAGCAGTATTTTACAAAATGCCTAGAAATATAAAGGCCAGTTACTTCAGTTAAAAAAAGCGCCATAGATGGAAAGTTATATTTGAAAAATAAAGTAATTAAAATGAGAAACCAATAATGATGAGTTCTGGAACTGCAGGTCAGCACTCTGTAGGTGAGACTGCAGTCTAAGAGGTCTCTGTGTCAAAGGGGAATGATGCATCAGGCTCCAGCTGTTGGATGAAGGGATGCTTTTTGCAGCCTCATGCATTCTCCATCTCAGGAGATGCCCGACTGCAGCTGAGCTCCAGCTCCTTCTGTGTTCAGTGCAGTAACACAAGAAGCTGCAGTTCTTTCCATTTTTTCCTTTGTTGCAGGACTCTGCACTGATGGAGAGGGAAAGGTGGGTGGCAAATTTGGAAAACAATTCTCAGAGACTGCTGCTTTCCAGCTTGGAAATTCCCTCTTTAAATGAGGCTCAGTTTCTCTTTCCCTCTCTGATCTTCAGCTCTTCCTTGCTTGTTCAATAAAAATCTATTATAAACAGTTTCTAAGGACCCAAGGAACAAAGAGAGTCTGTGAATTTTCAGGTGAATAAAGAACATGGAGCCTCCTGTTGTTAAATCATAACTTTTCTTTCTCCTCAAATGATTGCCTGTACACACGGTCACACTGCCAGTGACTCTTCCCAGTCTCCTTAAAACCCAGACATCTATCCTGAAGTTTTAAAAACCCCAGAACTCTGAAGGACCACTCTGCCAAGGAATAGCCCTTGTTGAAGGGATGAAACATGGAAGCCCTAGTTAAAACTTATTTTCAGCAAAGGTACTAACTGAGCTGCATGTATCAGCTTTGCAAATCTCAAAAAAGCTCCCTATGGATCCCGCAGATGTGGCTTGAGCCTCTGTAAAATATGCACAGGTCACAAGCTGCTGTATCCTCAGTACAGTATAGCACAAACTACTATAGCCTCAGTATTCCTAGAAGAGAAATTATTTTAGTCACTGAGTAGCAGTGGAAAAAAGAAAAAAAAATCATTTTCAAGGAAAAAGACAGTAATAGTAAGTGTAATAGGCACCCACAAAGTTGTGGGTGAGTGTGATTTAGGAAAGAACCAAGGGAGGAACTATGATTTACAGAAGAAACACCCTCAGCTAAGCTTCTCTAAATCTGACTTTGGCAGTTCCACAGACATTCAGCAATCTAAGGACACTTCCATGAAACAGGAAGATAACTCCCCCTAGTTTTGTTGTTCTCACCTCAGTTATCAATGATTTGTGACATCTGAGTTGGAAAAACTAGGCTTGTTTCTTCTGAGGATTTAACACCACACAGAATTGTAGCATGGTTCACTTTGACTTTGTAGCTACGATATTAAAAACCAAGAGCCACGTGGATGGATGGGCAGGTGCGTTCCACCTTGATCTCGCCGTGTGCTCACGGACACAGGTACTCACCCGCCTGCGTGGACTTCCGCCTCGCCTTCTTGATCTCCTCTTCTGTCTTGTTGCTGAGTTTCACCTCGAGCTGCTGTGTTTTCATTTCCAGATCCTTCTGTCTCTCTGTCAAGGCTTTCCGGGCCTGGGAGTAATTAAAGAAGAGCCAGTTGTTAGAGAGAAGAAGAACTGACAGCAGCTTTCAGCCATGCAGGACTCCTTCACACAAGTGTTCCTCAGGAAGAAGTCAGCGACTTTGTGTGAAACTGGGCCCTAACTGGGATTCAGGTTCTTACAACACCATGTGGGGTTCACAGATGTGTCCTATGACCACAGACAAGTCACCACCAACAAATCACAAATGCATCTGAACTCTTCATAGAGTCTTAGAAAGGCAAAGGACTAACGGCATCATCAGGCTCCCCTGTTTCTTAATAGCTTTCTCATCATTTCTGGAAGAAAGGAAAGCTGGAGCCACTTTCAAACGTCTTAAACAGCATCATTACCAAGACACCTCTTCCATTCACTTTTCTTAGCATCTGAACTGTTGAAGTAATTTCAAGTATCTTACAAAATTTGTCTTTAAGTATGTTCTAGACTCAATGCACACCTATGAGAAACTCTAACAATAGAAACTTATTTCAGAGAAACTTATTTCAGAAAAACCTATTCAGGTTCATGCCAACAGTAGAAATCAAGAACCTGAGGTCTGGTTACACCTGATTACTTGAATTACTTTACTTAGAAGTTCTTCAAGCTGTTAAAACCTGATTTATCAGTACAAACATATATTATACAGGCAAATTAGTAAAGTACCTTAACAAATAAACACTGTTATATGCAGGCTGATAAATACATAAAAATAACTTGTTTTGCCTGGATTTGCTATAAAACATGTCATGTTTATTCTTTATACTGTACTAGTGCTCCAAACTATATTGGCATGATTGTATTTTCTTAGCACCTTGCAGTTTTTTACAGTCACACCAGCCTAAATGTTACAGCACTCTTGAAGCATTCCTGGAATTTTTTCCATGTGCAATTCCGAGGCCCCGGCTGTGTCCTGCAGGTCTCCAGAGGGAGCTGCAGGAGAGCAATCCGTGAGGGGCCGAGGGCTGTGCAGGCACTGCAGCCACAGCTCTTCCTTGCTCTGATTCCTTCTTCTCAAGGTTATTCTCAATTCACTCTTCCCAACATTGCTACTGAGTTTCTTTGCAGATACGAATGTGAAGAACTTAGTGTTTTGCAGAAAAATGCCTTCCTTGCACACACTCAGCCTCATGAACTTATGTATCCTGCAACAACTCTGTCCCTGGGCGAACTCCTGATGATCTTTAATGAAATCACAAACAACTTTGGGGATGACTGAGAATGGTATTTTCCTTTCCAATTTACACCCAAAAGCAAACCCCATGAGGATACAATTGGGCAGCCGAGGCACAAGCATCCCCATTTCTGCCAGCTGCTGCTGGGAGACCACATTTTGTGGGTCTAACTCCCTGCACCATGACCTCTGCTACCTCCTGGTTCATGTTACATCAGCCCATTACTGCTGTTTGGATTTTTTCAGTGAGGATGTTTCTTGTGGAGGGTTTGTGATTTATCGAGCTGCCCTCCTTGGCCATCTGCTTTTGGCCACTGACCCTGCTGCCATTTTAAGGCAAGGTGTTTTAAATTTGGAGGACAACAGATGCACACGAATAAGAAGTATTTGCATCAAATGTATGAGAAATTTATTGCCCCAAATTGGGAAGGGGAAGACGAAACAAAAAGCCAGTTCACCAGTAAGATCTCAGCTAAACAGCAACAACGATGCCTGGGGCCGGGCAAAGCACAGCTACCAGTGAAAGCCCTCAGCAGGAGCAGCTGTGGTCCTTTGTGGCAGAACAGAAACTCTTCATGGGGCAGCCGCTCTTCCCCTCAAACCAGCAGTGTCTCAGAAACCCTCCAGTTTATCCCCTGCTCCCACCTTCTCCACGGCTGTGTAGCGGCTGGCCAGGTGCTTCCGCAAGTCTGCGATGTGGTGGTCACACTTCTTCATGTCCTTCTTGAAGTTCTCTCTGAAGTTGAGCAGGGGTTTCTCGACCTCGCTCTGAAGCTGGTTATGAAAACAAAGGAAGAAGTGGCAGTAATGAGGAGCCAGGCAGCAATTCCTGGCTCTTCACAGAACCACAGAATCGTTAAGCTGGAAAAGACTTCCAAGATCATCAAGTACAATGACCAACCCAGCCCCACCACCATGCTCACCACTAAACCATGTCCTCAAGTGCCATATCCACATTTTTTGAACACTTCCAGGGATGGTGACTCCACCACTGCCCTGGGCAGCCTGTTGCAATGCTTTAAAACCATTTCTGTGAATTTTTTTTTCCTAATATCTAATCTTAACCTCCTCTGGTGCAATTTGAGACCATTTCCTTCTTCTGAGAAGAGCTCAAGACAGAGAAAACAATTCACACACTGCAGCCAAAGGCAATGCCAACCTTCTCTTGCCCAAGAATGCTCTGAATTAAGCTACTCCAAAACTCAGGAGAGCTCTGTTTAGGGAATATTAACTGAAGGGAGCAAAAGGACAGAAATATCATCTTCCCCTCTCTCTGACTGATCATCTCTCTTTTTACAGAGAAGATCAAACTACAGGAAATATTCAGAGCACTATCAATGCTTTGATTCTGGCCCAACTGATGGTAACTTGCTTAAAACTCCCCAAAGTACCCAACTAAAGCCACTACCCTGAACTGCAGTGGGGTGACTCTGTGGGCTGTGGTGTCATGGCATTTCTAGTATGGTGAAGTGAGAGCCACGAAGGCCACATTTTATTTATTTCTCTCAAGTATAAAGGAGCCTAAAGAGACGCCTGATTATTTAGCTGAAGCTCCTCTAAGTAGTGGCAAGAAACCTCTGGAATGAACTGGGGAGAAATCCATCAAGAGCAGACACATGACTTATCTTGACAGCTGCTAATACTCGGCTCTGATAGAGTTTGCATCATTTTGGCTTTCTGATAAACAGTCTTGACATCTAAAAAATGCACTCTGGAGGGATCCAGATATTTCACCTCCCCAGAGGCTGCTCTCTGTTGTCACTCCTGTGGGGACACTGCGCTCTACCAATGCAGGCGAGTTGGGTCTGTAATCAGTTAACAGAGCCTACAGTGGAGCAGTATAAAAGAATCTCTGAAAACAAGTATTTGCAGCCTTTCTCCAGCATTATTCTAATGGAGAAGGAAATTTTATCTAAGCTCAGTACGGTCTTTTATTGGAGGGAGGCTACAAAATCAACCAAGACTCTACAGCACACATCCTAGAAAGGTTAACAGAGTCTGCTTAGGCAGGTGCAGACTGGCACCTTGGTGATCTAACTACAGCTATGTGAAGGTCAGATGCAAGGGTAACAGAACCAAATTCTTCTTGGCAGGTCCAGGCAAAGTCACAACAGACAACTGAGTTCTGGGAGGTTCAGGTTTAATATAATTCAACAAACCAAAACCAAAATGAATCACTAGAATGGTGGCTGAGCACTGGAGAAGGTTGACAAGAGAGGCTGTGAAATCTCTGTCGTTAGAGATATTCAAGACTCAGCTAGGCACAGGTGTAGCTGACTTGATCCCCTGTGGGTGATAGTCCTGCTCTGACTGGGAGTTGTTTGTGCTTTCATTAAAGATCATCAATATCTTTAAAAACGTATTATGTTAATAAAAGGAACACAAAAGTAGAAACTCCCAAGCAGGTATGAGAACGCAGAATCATAAAATCCTTATGGTTGGAAAAAGCCTCCAAGATTATCAAGTCCAGTTGTTAACCCAGGACTGCCAGGTCCACCACTAAACCATGCCCCTAAAGTGCCACATCCAAACATTTTTTGCACACAAACAGTGGGAAGGATTTAGAGGATGCTGCAGGAGTTTCCATGCAGAGTTTAAGGAGAAGTAAAATAATGGAAAAGCCCCTCTCTACCTGGCCTGCCTACACACACACATCGCTCCAGCATGCACTTTTTCCTCTTGGAAAACAATACAGGAGGACAATGGGGAGCAAAAAGTATTTCACTAATTACAGCCCTGATGTCGAAGTTTGAGGCAGAGCAGCGGGTTACCAAGGCAGCAGCTGGTTGCCTGAGTAACCTCTGCTGAATTGCTTACAAATGGTGCAGAGCTATAATTTTCCTCCAGAATATGGCTGTTGTGCTGAGCTATCTGCCACTGTATTGAACTTGAACACCCACAGAGGTTAACATAATGTAAGAGGATTCAAGAGCATGTCACATGTGGTGGAAAAAACCCAGATAAATACTATTAATTTGTAGAAGAAATCTCCTTGGGCATCACTTGAGAGAAAGTCCAGAAATAACATGGATGTTCCCAGTACACTTTTCAGAAAGGCTAATGATACAAAGAAGGCAGAGTCCTGGTTCTCTTCCTTCCAGACAGGTAGAGTAGATTCTTGTTGAGAAGTCAAATATTACTTTTCATTTCTTCCTTTGCAGAAGTTAAGTGTACAATCACTAGTTGGAACGTAGAGCCTGGGTGAACAACCTCTAGAATCAGATTTACTTCTTTTTCATGAAAGATTAAAGTTAGATGTGCTTTAATTTACACATCAGGTAGACTAAATAAACTGATTTTGGGAGGAAGATTGGACAGTGCTTCACTAAGTTTGTTCACCAACTTAGTAATGCTTCTAAATTTGTACCGTATGCACATGTATTTCCCCCACTAACTTGCAATGAAAGGAGAGGCCAACCAATCCAGGGCAAAAATCTTTGGAAAAGGAAGAACTATTTACCTTAGAAGAAAATTTGAGATGCACCTCTGCTTCATCAGCTAGACTCTTCTTGAGCTGGGCCCAAGCTTCTCCCAGGGTGCTGGAAGAACAGAAGGACAATGATCAGTGCCCCATCTCTTGCCCATCCTCCCTCGTGGGATCTGTCAGACAAATCTGAACAACACGTTGTACCACATCTTGATCAGAATCATGGAAAAGGGTGACAGAAATCGGAGAAAACAACCAACCTGTGTGACCAGGGCAGGATTCTATTGGCACTGTATGCAGCAGATCTTTGAAAGCAAAGTTCATGACAATCTCCACGTGCAGAAATACCAGAGCCTCCATAAGCAAATTCCTTCAGTATCTTATCCTGACCATAACAAAGTTTCCACCAATGCAGTTTTTCCATTGCCTCTTCTACTTTACACCCCACTTTAGAGATCAGATTTTCACTTCAGGTGAAAAGCCTCAGAGAAGTTTTCCAGCACTTGAAAATTTCTCCACTGTCTTTTTCTTTCGGACAGATTATTTCCAAGACAATGGCAGCTGAGGCACACTCCTCCAGACCCTCCATGACAGCCTAGACTCCTCTGAAAGCATCATAACCAAAAGTACACTGTCCCCAGTACAGTACAGTAAAACTCCAGTTGCTAAACTGGTAACAGATTATTTCGTATCAGACACTCTTTCTTCTGCATATTTCAATGTGATTGCCTTTTTAGACAACAGCATGAAGTTGTTGATGAATAAGCTTGTGATTCACTATAGCCAGATCCTTCTCCCACAAACTGTTATGTAATTGTATCTTTCACATCCTGTGAAAGTATAAAATGCGCTGCTTTGTCCTCATTAAAATGCATCTTATTTTCTTTCAGTTAATTTCTCCATTTTAACACAAGAATTCTGAATTGCAACCTTTTCTTCAAATTACACATACCAACCCTCCTAGCTCTGTCACATCTCTGATTACAGCAAATCCATTATTTCTTCTATCATAGGTCATTCATCACAAAAACATTTTAAAACCTCCTGGACTTAAGAAAAACTGTTTGGGATCTCATTCCACTGCTACCTTCTGCAGTTTAGGTTTTGTAAGGAGTGGGTTTTTCTTACCTAGTTTTTTGCACATTAGACTTTATTTAGGCCACCGTTTCTCTTGTCTGCCTACGAGAATCTCCCATTGCAAAAAGCAATACTAAATTAAGAGCTTATGATGCTTGACCTACTCTCTTACTCCATCACTGAAGGAATTTAGGTTGGCTTGGCACTTTTCTGTATGCATCTACAATTGCTCATCATCTTAGTTCTCCACTAAGTGCAAGTTTGATGGTTTATTCCACCACTTTGGAGAGGTTAAATAAAGCTGAGTGATCCACAGTTCCTGGCTCCTTCTATCTCTTCCCCATCCCCTTTTCAACGATAATGAGATTTGACTCTTCCTGATACCCTGAAAAATCGCCTGTCATCTGCAATCTCAAACTAATGATCTGTCACCTCTGACACTGCTCCAAGGACTTGAGTCCTCAAATATGGTGTCCATCAGCTAAAGAACTCAGCTACACCCACGGAAGTGGTCCCAGCATCTCTCCTTCCCTAGACCCGCCCTGAGCTCCTCTCCCACTGCCCAGTTCTCACTGACACTCAGGCCTGAGCACTCATTCCCCTCTCTTTTCATCTACTCTCCCCTAGATTCCTTCCCCTTCATTTTTTCACTCATTCTCTTATTCTCCTATTGGGGGTAGGAGAAAGCGGAAGGAAGATGTGGAGGAAAGTGGATTTAGCTTTGCTAGGATGAGGTGAGCATCCACCCCTAAGGAGAAATGAGGACAGAAACCATTGTCATAGCAGGTGCTTAGGGCAGCAACAGCCCAGTTCTCCTCTTGCCATCTCTGTCCTTGCCCCCTGGAAGCTGAGCAAACCACCTCACGGAGCTTCAGTGCTGGCAGAAAAACAGTGTCAAAGCTGTGGTGAGGACAGTCATTTCCAACTTTGGCTTTCAGGGCTTGGAGCGTTTGTGTTGAAACAGACAGAGCTACCAAGTTCTGATCCTTCAGGAGTGGTGCCTTTTCAGCATTACTGAAGAACTCCAATTTAGTCTGAATTGCATTGCTTAATGTCTTCTTAATAACTTCCAAAGTGTAAAAATGTTGTAAATAAGGGGCAGTCTGCTGCTTTTCTTGAAGGGCCAGAACCCTGATGAGAAGAGACTTCCTCATCCTCCCTCTTGTCTGTGCTGCTCTGATTGTACTGGCATTGACCTCACACCTCTACTCTCAGTAGTATACATATTCTACATATTCTTCAATTTTCAGAGTAGGTTAGTACACATACACGCTAATCTTGGAAGGAACCAGTCCTGGCTACAACAAAGACAGCATGCAAACCTGGTTGGAAAGGCAACATTTTATAAGCGTATTCCTAAAAAAAATTCTCATTAACAACTTAAAAAAAAACAACCAAACAAACAACTCCGAAGCAATTCCATCTTCCCCAGCACACCCAGGGTACTAATCTAAATAAACCTCTACTCAGCGGGAGAGCTGGAGAAAATTATATGTACCTGCGTGGGAGAAATGCCTTTTATGTTAAAATTTGTCTTCTGTGAAAGTCACAGAGACACACTTACCCTTCTTCCTGAGCAGCCAAGGAATTCTGAGACAGTTTGGACAGGTTCTTAGCATATTCCTCCTCAATCTTTATCCTACACTCACATACACACAGAGAGAAAATAAAAAGACAGCAGTAAGTAAGCTTAAAGGCAGAAACCCACACACATAATTTGAAGAAATTCTCTGCATTTTAACAGATTTTGCCACAGGAATTTTCCTTTCAGTCTCCAGGGCTTGGCAGCACCAGTTTCATGAGGCGTCTTCTCCCCCCATATGCTAAAAATGCAGTGGCAGGAGCAGGGCTATATGCAGGACGGCATGTGCGACAAAATTAGATGAAGGAGCTACAGTTCTGGAGAGCAAATAACAAGGACAGAGTGTTTCTGCTGTGCAGCATGGGCTGTCTGCAAAGCCAGAAGCACGTGGTTCAGTCTGCTGTGAAATGTGAGGCTGCACATCCTTGAGGCAAAGATGAAGGAATGCGGCGATCCAGGAAAAATGCAAGTGAGGCTTGGGGTGCTGAACTGCACCTTTCTTAGGGACACCAAGTGCTTCCTGCTCTCTGTTACAGGTGACAAAGCATGGCAGAGATGTGGCAGGACCAGCACGTGCCCGGTGCAACCCCTTCCTCTCCTTCACCCCACTCACTGCCCTGTCCTTGTCTGCAGCACACCAGGAGCAGGAGCTGAGCTTGCCAGCAGTGAGGGCGCAGAAGAGGGAAGGGAATGACTGCAGGGAGAAGAAGGAGTGCAGCTGTGGGACAGCCCAGCAGGGAGGAATGAGCAGCTGCTGGTGCAGAGGTGATGGGCATCCTGCCTGAAACCCACCTCTGCCTTCCCCAAGTTCTGCTCCCAGTGAAACAAGTGCAAGGTGCACATGCTCCCAGGTGTGCTGGTTTTCAACCCAGCTTGCTCGACAGAGCATTTCTGAGAGAGCTGCGTGGCCCCCAGGTAGAACAACTCCTGATTCTGTGCCAACTATGCACAAACAGGGGCAAAACCTGCTTTGAAGTGTCTGTCCACAAAGATGCCAGAAGGTGGGGTATTTCTGGCATGCCCATTTGCAGTAGGCAGTCGAGTAAGTGCACTTTTGTGGGGCACATTCCAGTTAAAAGGCGTCCCCTGAGATAGCTGAGAGAGATCTGATGCTCTGGGCTGCTGAAAATGCCCTGGTGGATGTGCGGGAGGGGAAGTGCCACTCTGTCCTTACACTGGCAGGAGTTCAGGGGAGGGAGAAGGTCCGGGTCCCACAGCTGGCAGCTCCACAGCAAAGCCACTGACTGGGATGTCACTTCCAGCAGCTGACTGGGATGCAGCTGGCTGAGGCCCAAGGTGATACCAGCGTGGTGTGATGCAGCACTACAGACCTTACCCAGGAGCTGGGGGTCCTCTTCTTCCCCCTCCCATGAGGACAAAACCAGCCAGCTCCCCACGGCTGCTCTAACAAGACACTAGTTCACAGCTGCCCAGCACCAAAGGCTACACTGGGTTAGGGCCTCACTGTGAAAAGGGCTTTATGGAGGTGCATTTCACCTAACGTACTTTATTTAAAGACCTTCTCCAGGGTGAGACTGATCTTGTCTCAGAAGTGACAATTTCCATGGACTGGAAAGACAGAACAGGTCAACAATAATAAAGGTGCAAATGTCTCTCCCCAGAGTCACGGCTCGCTGCTTTGGGCTCAGTTACCAGCCAAAGCCCCAGTCTACAGACTTCATCGTGAACTTCATTCCTGCTGCAATTTGGCACTGGGAGGGTGAAACTGGAGGAGCTTTAAGGTCCTTTCCAACCAAAACCATGCTGTGATTCCATGATTCTCGTGATTTCACAATCACACATCAGACACACTATGCCTGCTGCCATCAGTGCCTGTCCTAGACGTGGTACCAGGCAAGCAGAGCCACTGGCTTTGATGGAAGCACTCCTCACTGGTTCCAGCTTTGGCCTAGGCTCCAGGATTTCCTCAGGGATTTCAGGTGTTACTTGTACTGCAAACGGATGGAACTATGAAAAGGGCAGAATGCCTGGCAAGGAGGAATATCAATAAAAGACAAAAATAAAAAGGTGAAGTGTCTACGGCTGAGGAGTCCCAAATATAAGAAATAAATTATTCTACCCCAGCCTGGCTTCCTGTCACCATCTGTGGCCAAAAGGGGCTAAAAACCAAGATAAACCTCAAAGATGGGCAAAAATCTGCATCTTGACCCTGATATAAACACACTGCAAACTCTGGATTGTGGTGACTGTTAAACACAAACACGCTGGAACCCCTGAGTCCTGAGTCCAATTGCAGAAATCCACGTGGCTGTTCGGCAGTAATTCCACCTCCCTAACAAGAAAGGTTCAAGTTCTTGTTTCCACTAACTTGTTTGAAAACTTTCAGGATTTCACTCCCTCTCTAGTCAGAAGCATTACTGATTATAAGTGCATTTTGACCCATACTGTTCTGACTTTATTAGTTCTAGTTGGTCTTTGGATGTTTATTTCCTGTTCCCTTTTACTCTTTTTTTTTCCCCAAGTACTTTGTGTGCCCACACTCAAATAATTTCAGTCATGACATATTATAGTGGATGAAGAAAAACTAGAGAGCTACAAAGGGAGGCAAAGATGATCTGATGTGACTGCCATGCAAGAAGAAACTAAATAGATTAAGACAACAGGGGGAACAGGGAGAAAAGGTGGTGGAGGATATCTGACAGACAGCTACACAACTGTCACTGTGGGAAGGCTGTGACTGCAAGGCTTTTTACAGTTTCTCCAGATTAGGAGGGAACAACGAAATGATCAGAAAACAGAAGCATAATTACTTCTCCTGTAGTGCAGAGACTGCAGAAGTCTTCCACAAATTGTGGCAGACAAACAGTGAAAGGTGCATACATGTATCTGCTGAACATGGGGGAAGCTATATAATTTGCTATTTAACATACATTTTCTAAACATAGCACAGCTTAATTAAAAAGTGAGTAAGACAGTGTTCCTTTCTAATGGAAACACTACTTCTTATACCTGGTGCTTCTCAGGGCAGTCTGCCGATTTTTTGGGCTGTTTTGGAGTCCTTCCCTGAATGCAAAGGCTGGAACTTATTTTCACTTTTGATTTAAAGTAATTCCTTCTTCCACACCAACACCCTGGATTTTTCAGTGCAGTTTATTTATTAATCACTTTCCTCCCTTTCATGAGGTTTGTCATACTAAAAGTCAAAGTCAGTGACTATTTGACTTTTATAACCCTACCTCTGTCAACAAGAACTGAATGAATATATAATTGCTCAGTCTAAGATTGCTGTATGCCAGAAGCTCCTGTAAAAGCATCTGCTTGATAAACTAAATTTCAGTTAGCTTCCCTCTTGTTGGATATTTGATGAAGAAATCTGGTATACCAGCTTCCTGTTGAAGGGCTGTTTTCATTAGCTGCCTGAATCTCACCTCCAGCAGCCTGACTGGTACAGAGAGCATTTTCTGGACATGAGAATTTTCTGGACATAAGAATTTCCAGTTAAATGTGGTCTTGTGTTCCCCACGGCACCTGATGGTCATCATGAAAACTTGAGCAATGTTTCAGCCCTCTTAGCTGGGAACGTGAGCTCTGTCTCCATGAATAACCTTAACACCATCCTCCTCCTCTTCCACACATAACAATCCTGATTCTTTATTGCAAACAGATGAAAAATGTATTAATCTTTCTGTAACTCCCATCTATATCCTCTTCACAGTCAATTCCAAACCTTTTTATTTGTTTCCAGCACATAGTGAATCTTTTCTGTCTTTCCTCTCTAGCATGCCTGCTTCTTCCTCTGCTGAGGAGACAGACACGCCTCCCCAGGGTCAGAGCTGCTCTCCTTGCTATCTCTGATTTCACACCAACTTTCCCTTCCTCCTGAATGCATCTTGCCTTTATTTCTGTCAAACTTCATTATATATTACTTCCTTTGAAGCAGCTTCCCCCTCTTTTCCCTGGCTATCATAATTCTGCTTGCCTTCCCATCCCCTCCCTTAGCAAGCCTATTTCTCAATTGCATTTTTAATGTGACAGGGTGGTCCTTTCTTCTACCTCTGGTCACACTGTAACTGTCTCTTGGACTGTCTGATGTCAAAGGCTACAGAAACCAGAAGTGAGGGTGGGGAGGCCCTGGCTCAGGGTGCCCAGAGAAGCTGTGGCTGCCCCTGGATCCCTGGAAGTGCCCAAGGCCAGGTTGGATGGGGCTTGGAGCAACCTGGTGTCCCTAGACAGGCAGATGGCAAGGGGCTGGAATGAGATGATCTTTAATGTCCCTTCCATCCCAAACCATCCTGTGATTCTGTAACCAAGCATAAGTCCAAAGTGATGTCTTTTTACATTTTCCTCTAGGAAACTATGCTCCTACGTGAACAAATTGCTTCTGTATTTTTCAGACAAAATACTTCCCTTGTAAATATCATCTCCATTCTGCTTCTCTCCTGTTTATGCTTTTCCTTGAATCTGCAGCTTCAAACCTTGGTTCCCTTTAAACAGCCTTTGTGCAATATAACTCAGAGCACGAGAGACAAGTGGGAGCTGGGGAAGACTGGAGAGTGTGGACGAACATTAAAGAAATATGAAATGTCCATTAAGAATTTGCAGCACACCTTTTATACAGTTTAAGCATTAAGCATTAATGCATTTAAGGACTATCTAAACTTGGAAAAAACAATTGCAGTAAATATTTAATTTGATAATAAATTACCTTTCTCGAACAAACTCTGCCATTTCTTTCTGCATTTGTTTCCCTTTAAGTTGCTTTTGAAGAAGAATTTCAAATCCCGACACTGTATTGTTCCCTTGTGAGTCCTTCTTATCTGCCTGAAAGAAATAAAAGGAAGTTCAACAAAAAGCTTTGGAGGCCAAACCCAGAGAGATGTGGCTCCCAGCAGTGGTGCCTGAGGAACCTTGCCCTGAGACCAGCTGATGGCTACAGCACCTCAGCCCCTCTCGAAGAAACAGCCCAACACTCTCCTGCTCCTCTAACTCCCTTTTTTTTTTTAATTTAAAAAGAGAAGCTTTATGTTTATGTTTAGCCAGCAACTGATAGCGTGGGGGCCCAAAGCAGCAGCCCTGCTGTCGTTTCTGCCCAGGACCATCCCCAGCTGGTCACGCCACTGGGGAAGTGTCAGCCCCAGGGCTCAGCCTGCCAAAAGCAGCAATCCTGGAGCCAGCACAAGGGAACTCCCGGGCCACAGGGGAGGACAGTGCTGCTCCTTCCACGGGGAACACAGCCCTAAAAGACCTTCGATGGACTGCCAAGCTCAATTCTGACTTGTACTGAGAAAAACAGAGCCAGAATGCGCAGATCTGCTGTAAAACAAGGCAAAGCAGCAACTTGTCCCATAGATACCATAATCCATAGATTACCACCACACACCCCATTCTTCATTGTCTGTTTCTTACACAGCCCCTTGCCCCACTGGCTTCAGTGCTGCTACAATCACCAACAGTTTTCCCTCTGCTGCTTCCCGATTTCATTTCCTACCCTCTCCCCACAAACGAATTCTCAGAGAACATTTCCCCAAGCGCTGCAGATTCTGCTCTGATCCCCCGCGTGCCGCACAACCAGCCAGAGGAAAATGCCAGATTAATCAAAGCAGGAGACTGGCAGGATGCCCTGCCAGGCACCAGCAGGTTGAGATAGTGGGAGAAGTGGAGATGATGGTAGAAAGACAGAGAGCTGTGGGCAGACCATGGATGACAAGGCCAAAGAGGAAATTCCTGCGAGCAGAGTTATGGCAGGGTAAAAGTCTGCAAGAAGAAAGGCAGCTTTAAGTAGAGATCCACTGAAAGCAAGATGTGACCAACCCATGGAACCAAGCAGTGGCTGAGCCCGAGTAGGGGGAACCACACAGGGCAGGAACTTCTGTAAGACACATGCAAAAATCAGTCTGTACGCCATTAATGATTTAGGGCTCATGGGGATCAGAAAACTGGAAGAAACTGAAGAAATTTGGTGATAACGTGGCCATTTTCAAACATGTCAGTGTATTTTAGCAAGTCCCTGCCATCAGCACTGAGCAAGCACAAGGGGACATGCTGCTGGGCCTCCAACACTGACACTTTTTAAGATGGAAACGCTTCAAGAACTAGTGAAAACATACATGAGACTCCTAAAACCTTCACTGTCGACTCCTTTTGTGGATTCCACTGTAGTATTCCTCTCACCGCCCAGAAAAATC
This sequence comes from Dryoscopus gambensis, assembly GCA_013389985.1. Taxonomy (NCBI): domain Eukaryota; kingdom Metazoa; phylum Chordata; class Aves; order Passeriformes; family Malaconotidae; genus Dryoscopus; species Dryoscopus gambensis. Next base: position 49,477 of record WEIT01018916.1, on the reverse strand, counting down.
TCCCAGCAGAAGGAAAGTTTTCCACTGGAAGGCTTTTTTCTATCAGCTCCACACTCCAAGGACTATGGCATCATTTTAATGTGACTCAAGAACCTGAAAACAGACCTGAGCACAAGAGGGCACACACAGAACCTCCCACTGAGGACTTCCGATGCTCCAGGCTGCATTCTAACTACTCAAGTGACAAATAGGCCTGTCCTTCACAAACCTCACCCCACAAAGAATGCATTTATTATCTGACCTCTGGAATATCCCATGGAAGAAGATTTACGATTTACAAAGAAGTTTTTAACTATCTGCTTGTTTTAGAAGAGGCACCCCCTGCCTCCTTGTGTATCCCCAGCTCTCGTGCTCTGGGAAACACTGAAATCATATTCCCTGTCAGCCACCTTGCTATCCTATGGACCTGTGGATCTGTTGGAGAGAGTCCAGAGCAGGCCACTAAGCTGGCACACATCTGCTCTGGAGACAGGCTGAGAAAGTTGGGGCTGCTCAGCCTAGAGAAGAGAAGGCTCTGGGGAGACCTTAGAGCCCCTTCCAGTGCCTAAAGGGGCTCCAAGAGAGCTGGAAAGGGATTTTGGACAAGGGATGGAGAGACAGGACACAGGGAATGGCTTCAAACTGCCAGAGGGCAGGGCTGGATGGGATATTGGGAAGGAATTTTTCCCTGTGAGTGTGGGAATGCCGTGGCACAGGGTGCCCAGAGCAGCTGTGGCTGCCCCTGGATCCCTGGCAGTGCCGAAGGCCAGGCTGCCAGGGCTGGGAGCAGCCTGGGACAGTGGGAGGTGTCCCTGCCCATGGCAGGGGGTGGGACAGGATGGGCTTTAAGACCTCTTCCAACCCAAACCATTCTGGGATTCTGTGATTCTAGCCCCCTCCCTTTTTCCTGTGGTATTTTGAGATATGTGGCTTGCCCTACATCCTCCCTATTTCCTGAGCAAATCCATCTCCTGAGAACTGTCCTTGCCTTTCCAGACACTCCTCTGAGGATCAGCCACATCTCAGACTGGTCAGATGTTCCCAGGAGATCTTCACTGGCATCCCCAGTCTCCGTGGTACTCCCTGAACACGTTGTATCTCAGCCCAAATTCTCCTTTACCTCGTACCACAAATCAAGCTGTTTATTCCACTTTCTTGGAAGCTCTGGAGCTGCATGTGGCATGTGGCTGGCTGCCTACTTACCCAGAAATAATCACAGTAGCTCCACTCTGAAGGTTTCAGCAACTGCTGCTCTGGCATTACGTCAGGGTGGGGGAAAGTCACACAGTTGATCTGTTTAAAAAAAGGCAAAAAAAAAGAAGAGTTAGACAGTAATGAAATTTAGCTGTTAATGAGAAATATGTAAATAAAAAGTTATATCCACATGCTTCCCATCAGAAAATCCGCAGTGAATGCACAGCAGCAAAGAGAAATTGGTTGTTGCATGGAAACAGCAGCTAAGTATTCCCAGAATGCTACTCTCTGCAAGCAGGAGTGTCAGCTCAGAGGGAAATAAACTACCCATTTCACAGGAGGAAAACCTCCTGGATTTGGAAAGCACCACGCAGGGAGTTCTCCCAGATCCCTAAAAACTGTGGTAAAGAACCTGATGTGAAACATCCTGAGCACAGAAACACAGTGAGCATCAGAGAGCACTGCAGGCACTGTCGCTGCAAAACACCCTTGCCTATGCCAGTCTCCTGCAGGATGACAAAAAAAGGAATTATTTCTCCAGCGCACAGCGCTTCCATCTATCTCAAAGACCTTTTCAGGTGGAAGTGATGCTCTCTGAGGATAAGAGCAGGGGCTCTCTGAAGTCAGTGAACCTTCAGTGCGCAGCAACCACAGCGATCTGTCAGACAGGACTCGTCACACGCTCATTAAACAGCTGCATAAAAAAGTCCAAGTGCTCATTAAGTTATCACAGTGGAACATTCAGCCTGATAACAGCACAGTGAAGGCAATGAGCATGACAGCTACTGCAGACCCTGCTGCAGAACAACCCTGGACACTGCCAAGCCTGTCAGAGAAAGCACCAGCAAGAGTCAGAACTCACTGCCAGTTTGTATTCTCACCCCAAATCCCTGCTGGGCAGGAACCCTACAACCAGTCCCTCTCGGTGCACCCACAGGGTCATGGGAACACTAAGAGCATTTGGGTATTCATCAGGGGATCAAGAGACACTGGGGATGGGAGACTCACAGATGTAGCTGTGTGGGGGTTTGTTTTGGATCAGTTAATGCTCCCAGGAAATCCACACACAAATCCATGGGTCGGGCTAGCACAGCTGCAGGGGCAGACCCACAGGCAGTGCCTACACGCAGTGAATCTGCCCTCGGGCTATTCAGAGAGGATCAGAAAGGATGTGGGTGCTGACACAGTGCAAACCCACCATGCCAGAGCCAAGCAGACAAAACCTTTAGCTGATACAAGGCTGCTCCTACAAACCCACACTGGTTCTGCTGCCCAGGCTGGAGGTTCAGCAGCTGTCCTGTAACAGTGCAAGAGCTTGCTCCCCTTAAATCACTCTGCCCAGGGCTTGCCAAGTCCATCCCACAGCAGGTTGAGGGCCCTGTACCTACGGTGTCTTTGGCTGTCACCTCAGCTAGATCCTAAACCTTGTCTTCCTTTCCAACTCCCATCGGGTTTCAAACCCATCTGCAGGTCAGAGATGTGGGCTTTGCAGGCAGTGGCCATGCCTGGTGACCCTGCACCTCCAGCCAGGAGCCAGCACCACCTCCAGCCAGAGCCAGAGTGTCCAGAGTCAGCACCTCCAAACAGAGCCAGCATCTCCAGACAGAGCCAGCCTCCACTGGGCACAGGGTCCCAACCACAGACAGCACTGCAAACACCTCCCCTGCTCCCTTGTGCTCCCCGTCAGAAGAGTCAGGCCTCAGGAGTTACAGAACTCAGCCCAGTTCACAGCAGGATGGCCATGCTCTAACCAACTGCACCTCCCAAGTGTATTTTGCAGCCTTTAACAGGAGACTGGGCATCACAGAATCACAGAAACATAGAGTATCTTGAGTTGGATCACTGCATGCCAGGACAGGGAGCTGATCTGCAGCGGGGGGCGCACGAGTTGTACCCTGCAGCTTAAAAATCTGCAAAGAGAAACAGTATGGGGAATTCCCGTTCCCTGCTAAAGGCAGTGCCTGTTTCACAAAAACGAAATCTGTGTCAGTTGGAAGCTGCTGATTAGAGACGTGGCAGTGAGTCTCAGTGTCCTGAAGCAACAGTGACTGGAAATGCCTAGGCTGGCCTGGTGACAGTGTCCCATGGCAGTGGATAGAGCTCCAGGAATGCAGCAGGAAGAGGAGCAGTGGGTGTGCACGTCAGGAGGTGATGAGAGTAGGGTTAATTCATGTGTTTCTCAAAGAGTATCATCAGGCTCGAAGTTTCAGGAATAAATCAAATATTCTTCACTTCTCATAAGACTGAATTGTCTGGAAATGATGCTGAACTGTCTGGAAAGAGTCATGAGGCCATTTGGGTCTAGTATCACTTTTAAAAGGGAATTGGTGTCAGAATTAAAAAACTAAAATGCGTAAGTTTTTGCAATATTAAAAAAGAAAAAAAAAAGGATTATGGTAAACAGGACTTAACAGAACTCACAGCTTTTTACACTAAGTCCCAGCAGGGGGCATGAAAATTTTCAAAACTCTAGAAATGTTACTAAAAATTACATATGACTACATAGGTAATCCTGTGCTCTTTCCTTCCTTTCATTACCACAGATTTCTTATCCTTAAACAAGAGCTCCTGGACTGGTATTTCCTACTACTTCTAAAACAGCACAGGATTTCCCAGCAGGAGGGAACGCCGGGCTGGCACCGAGCAGCAGTGGCATTATGGAATGGCATTCCCCCCTCCCAATCCCCCCTCTGAAATGCTCCTTTTCTTGCTTCTAAAAGCAAAGACAGCTGAAAAAAAATGCACTCTGCTTCACCAGCTTGGTCCCACTGAGGAGCTGACGGATGCTAAAGACAGCCAAGGCATCTCGTGATGATGTCCTGGTGTTTGACAGCATTAAACAGCTCCATCAGTCCCATGGCCAATGACACTCCCTCCATGCAAAGGACCACTGCCCTCACTAATTTGGAGAGACCACACTCTGCTGACACCCCTGAGACCTGGCTAGGCTCCACGCAAGCTCCAAATCCAAACCTGTGGCAGTGTGAATATCTTCTCTTTGCTGACCTGCCAGCAAGGCCTAACAAAAGCTTGCAGAAGGTGACTATTACAGCTGTAATTGCCAGTCAGAAACAAAACAAATTAAAACACGTCTCTCAGATAATGATGGAGTCACAGAACAGGAAGAGAAAACAAGGTGTGATGACCTGCATTACATTTCTCACAAGCTCCACTGGGACAGCTGAGGTGATAATCAGCCTCACCATGATATTAAGTTCTTATACAGCCTCTTTGTCATAATAATGGCTGTTGTCAGCTTGCAACAAAGCAAAATTATTAACAAGACACTAGCAGGGCAAAACCCCAAGGAAGAGCTGAGCAAACCTGCCAGAGGACAGCAGCTTGTCTTTCCAGCTGCCACTGGCCATGAGCAGCACCAGAAAACCTGTCTGAGAGCCACTGGGTCACAGAGCACAGAAGGTACAGAGTCAGAGAAGGAAAAAAACATGGTGACAACAAAGCTTGGTGGAGGACACACACACAGGGGATCAGAGAAGCAGCACAAATTGATGCGTTTCTCTTGACAGCTGTGTGCCAAACTCAATGGATTAAAATACTTTTGCCTGTGTACTGATCATGAGAAATTCAATTCTACTCTCAACACCTGAATATTCCAGCTCCTATTTCCCATGAGTACACTGGCAGTCATGGCAAAATGACTGGTTGTAGGTGACTCTTCATTATGTCTGAGACACAAAAGGGTGACAGAAGAGGAAAAGACCCAGGGAGCCAGGTGAATGCACTGGATTTGCACAGGAGCAACAAACTTTGTTGGGTTGGACACGCACATTAATCTCCTGGATTTCAGAGTCTCTACAGGCTTTGAAGTCACTGCCACCACTCACTAGTAAATGAGACATTGCCAAGCAACAGGAATGAAACAAGAATAATTTGATCAAAGCGTAGATAATCAACTAAATGTTTATTACATCACACACAACATAAATAAATGAGCAGAGAGCGGGCGAACTTACTGTGCCATGCTAAAGCGACTAAAGCAGGGCAACATTTTTACTTATTTCTTCAACTTAAAAATGCACATTATTTTTCTGATTTCTACACATTCACAGCACCTTAAACATAGAAGAGATGTGCCAGATTGCCTCACTTCAGTATCTTCTTTACAGTTTCAGCTGAGACCCAAAATGTACAACATCCGACTCCATTAAGTGAGTTCATGTGAAAATGGACCCATCTGGGTAAAACAGCCAAATGCAAACGCTGGAGAAGAGCTCAGAAGAGCTTGGGCAGAGCTACAGGCTTGGGCAGCTCAAACTCTCCCCAGACAGGGAAGCCCAGAGACGCCTAGGCTCTTCAACACCACGAGTTTGCCTGGGGTTTTAGGGAGGGTGATGCTGCAGCTATGGTACCACAGAAGGGAAGAACAGACAACTCAAGCCCTCACTGTTAACAAATCCACTGATTCCTTCCTATTTCAAAGGCAAGATTCTGCCAAAAGTGTGCAGGAGCCCTCTTTACTTGGTCTCTCTGTAGAAAGGTTCAGAGATTATTCAGGGCCCTGCCAAACCAGGGCTTTTCTGACTATCTACCAGGCAGTCAGCCCCAGGGCAGAGGGAGAACTGTGCTGAACATGCAGCCTCCTCCTGAGCTCCTCACAACCCTGTGTTTGTCACACTGTGTCAGACACAGCACAGCAGCAGGAAATCCCAAGTTCCTGTGCACAGGCTGCCCATCTTCCCATCCGCAGCACGTGTCCATCGACGTGTCCAACACTGCAATCCAAACACCACCCTGCACTGGTTTTCCAAGTCCTGCACTGTCCTGACAAGGCACTAGAGAATTTCTAAGGAAGAAACTCAGAAATACCTTATAATCAGGCAGCTTTCTTGCTCTTCCAAGTGAGACATAGCTCTGTCCCTCAGGTGATACTCCCCTGTACATTCTCCATTTAACTCTCCCTTACCTATTGTAAATGATCTCCAGCTTCCACAGTCAGCTCATGGCCAGAGACTTCAGGAATCAGCCAGCAAACCATCCAGCCTTAAAACAGTGAGTGCACCTTGAAACTTACTGTAAAACCAGCACAGACCACACATCTGCAGTTTCATAACAGCCTATGATATGACTCCAGCCAGCTGGAGTTTCTCTTCCAAAGAAAATGGAAGACCATGTCGGTAACATTCACTGACCAAAGAGAAAACACCAGATTATTCTTGTTGGGTACACACAGATGGGAAATAGTCCAGCTCCACCTGCCTTCAGGGTTTCCAGAAGCTGTGCTACTTAGTGCTGCTTGGATGCAGAGGAGGCAGATGCATCCTGAGGAAGATGCTCCCACTCCTCTGCTGAAGGCGATGACACAGCAACAGCTTGGCTGGACATCACCTGATGTCTGCAGCTTGTGTGCCACGGGATTTCAGCTTGCAGGGAGGTTTCCTGGACCAAGAGCCTCAAACTAAATCACAGAATTTCCCTCTCTGCAAGAAGAGGTTCTGCCTGAGCACGGCTACAGACCAAGGAAAAGCATCTGACAGCAAGCTGAGGACATGCCCTGCAGCTCTGCTAACTGGAACATCCCCACGTCAGCTTGAGTGGCACTGAGCAAAGAGAACCTCCTAGGAGACAGTGAAAACACTTACACTGTTTTACAGTTTACACTCCATATGAGATTTATTTTTCACAATGCTGCCTTGATGGAGGCAATGGCTTGGAGCAAACAGCTGTTAAAATTAGCTTATTTTTGTGTATCTGATTCATCCTACTTGAAAGCTTTGGGCTTCTGCTGGAGAAACGCACACCCAGTGACCCTGACATAACACACAGCTTCTTGCTTTGCAGATGCTACCTGATGGCACACGGGCCAGCAAATATGGAAAAGCACCCTCAGAGAGGAGCCTGAGTCCTCAGCCCTATAAGCAGCAGGGACTGCAGAAAAACAGGCACTCCTGCTCTTGTGCTGTGCCATGCAGCCCAGTCCCCCCCTGTGTGACCCTGTCCAGTCCCTCTGGGCAGGATGTTCAGCCCATGATTTACTTCAAGCCCCCAGTCTGAGCAGGCAGGGGCTGCATTCAGGGGCTGGGACACGTCTCCTGCCCCAGCCACTGCGGCCCTGGAAGAGCTGATTCTTCTAGACATCTGCAAAAACGTCCAAACACAAGATTTATACTTTCTTCAAAGCATACCACACTCTCAAAATACCAATTAACAGTACTAACATTGCTAACAACCGATTTTAATAATTAAAATCACTGATCAAAGTGGTTTTTTTCAAAAATTGTTGAAGATTTCCCCCCTGCTGCCCCAGAACACCAGATCTGCATGGCAGTGGCTGACCCACATCACAGTCAGAGACACCTCTATGTGCTCCTTTCCAACCCTGGTCTCTGTCACCAGCAACCCAGCCCGGTAACGAATCAATTCACAGGCTGCATGGGACAATGCAGACAACAATCTCCTCCTCGTAGTAACATTAAGGATGTATAATATTAAATTATTCCTTTTGTTCTGAGGGACTTGATACCCTGCCAATACTTGCAGCTGCAAGCATGGTTATTGCCTCTCCTTTATCGCTGTAATTAATTTATCTGCTCGTTTCTTCTGATTTCCATTTAAATATAACTTTCTATTACTAGCCACTTCCATTCATCTGTTTTGATTTCCGTTCTGTTTTTAATCATCTCTCCTGCACTGAAGAGCCCATAAGTGCTAATTGTGCTCCAGATGAGGTCACTAAGCTCACAAAAGATATTAATGTCTGTAAACTGAGATACATCATACAACTGAGAACACTTCCATTCATAACACAGAATTACTGAACGGTTTGGGTTGGAAGAGACCTTAAAGCCAATCTCATTCCACTCTCTGCCATGGGCAGGGACACCTTCCACTGTCCCAGGGTGCTCCAAGCCCCATCCAGCCTGGCCTTGGGCACTGCCAGGGATGGGGCAGCCACAGCTGCTCTGGGCACCCTGTGCCAGGGTCTCCCCACCCTCAGAGGGAAGAATTTCTTCCTAATATCTAATCTAAATCTCCTTTCTTTCAATTTAAAACCACTGTTCCCAATCCTATCACTACATGCTCTTGTAAAAAGTCTCTTCATTGAGTCAGTTATACCTAAAGACTAAAAGAAAATGTAAGATTAACTTCACGCTGAAATATAAAACCTTTGCCTATACTTTCCATCTGAAATCTTCACTTGGACACTCTGGTGCAAGAAACCTTCTCGACACCTCAAATACAGATGGAGAAAAAAAATCCTGCCCTGGCAGAGCAATGCTCCAGCTCTGCTGTCTGTCCTTCTCTAACTCCTCAGTACTTCTCCCAGTACAGATGCTGTTGTCGGGGGTGAGATGATCAGATGAGGGAAGTTTTTTCAGGACACCCGGTTCACAGTCCGAGGCACCTCTTAAGGCACCGCGTTCCCTGCTGCTCACCCTGGAACCACCACATCCCACGGAAAAGCGCGCCTGGAGCGCAGCGCAGGGCAGGGATCCCGAAGCCTCCCCGGCTCTACCAGCGTTCGAACACCAGAGCGCCGCGCGGGCAGGATGCTCCGGCCGCCCGGCTGCCCCAGCCCCGCTGCCCGGCGCG
>WEIT01018916.1:6873-40508 GCA_013389985.1 Dryoscopus gambensis | reverse complement strand
TGGGGGTGGGAGCAGCGTCCTGCCACGCCGTGGGGCGGTGGCGTCACACCCCCCCGGGGACAGCGACAGCAGGCTTGGTGTCCCGGGGGGTGGCACTTTGCCCTCCTGGGTACGAGGAGAGGGACGGGGATGGTGACAGCCACTGGTGGGGACAGCGCTGGCGGCAGTGCCCTGCCATCAGACAGCTCCTGCCCGTCTGCGGGATGGTGGCATCATGTCCCCCTGGGGCCAGGGGCACAAACGCGTCCCACAGTACCCCCCAGGCTGGCAGTGCCCCCTGTCCCTGTCGCAGGCTCACTGGTGGGGCTCAGATGCTGTGACAGCTGCTCTGCAGCACGTGGATCGCTCCTGGCATCATCACTGGGCTGTGCCAGGGACTCCCACCCCAAATCCCACTGCTCGTCCTGGGACTCCCAGCAGCAGCATCGTGCCTAGCACCGCACACGTGCAGCTCCACGGCAGCTCCACGGCTGTTCCGCTGTCCCCTGGGTGGCAGTTGTGACAACCTGAACGGGCAGCATTTAGCTGCTCTCTAGGAAGCCATAAACAAGGTCTGGCCCTGCGCCCAGCACAGCATAGCTCCGTGTTGTTCTCAGTTGTGGCTTTTCCCCCCACCCCCTGACCTGTTTCCAAGAAATGTGGCTGAGCTTGCTGGAGGGATCTTGCCAGCATTTGTTTGCGTGGTGGCTGCTGCCCAGGTCTAAGAAAGCATCCTGGCCGTGCCTCGGAGCTGCTCCACAGTGGGAGACAGCCTGTGCCAGGAACAGACAAGGAGGCAGTCAGAGCAAAGCAGCTTAGGATGGCCCAAGACACACAAGGAGATAGAGAGACAACCCAAAAAGACTTTGAGGGTGTGCAGAACAGCTCCTTGCAACCACGAGTTTATGGTCAGATGCTTTCCTTCCTAAGGACTCTTCTGCAAAAGCTGCCACAGCTCCCAGGAAAAGCAGCTTCCCAAACGGGCGTAGAGACACAAGATGTTCTGAGAATTAATGCCACCAGCAGCCAGTTAGAGACTCAGAACTAGCTCAAAGAAGGTTCGAAGCAGGGGTGAAGCCAGGCCTTCAATTTGGAAAAACCTGTAATAAAGGAGCAATGGAAAGAAAGAACCATGGAGGCGATTAAGGGAACGAGAAAAGTCATGAAAGGGATTTCTGACGGGGTGATGGTTGAGTCAACTGAGCAAGGAAGTGCATCACACCGAAAGGCTGAGAGGGCCTGGAGAAGAAAAGGCTCCAGGAAGACCTTAGTGCAAACTTTCAGTACCTGAAGTCAGCCTACAAAAGGCTGGAGAAAGACTTTGGACAAGGGCCTGGAGTGATAGAAAAAGGGGGAACAGCTTCAAACTGGCAGAGGGCAGGGTTAGATTAGGTGTTAGGAAGAAATTGCTCCCTGTGAGGGTGGGGAGGCCCTGGCACAGGGTGCCCATGGCAGCTGTGGCTGCCCCTGGATCCCTGGCAGTGCCCAAGGCCAGGCTGAAGAGGGCTTGGAGCAGCCTGGGACAGTGGGAGGTGTCCCTGCCCATGGGAAGGGGTGGCACTGGATGGGCTTTAAGATCTCTTCCAGCTGAAACCATTCTGTGACTCCATGACCCCTCAGATGTGAATTTTGACTAAAAAGGTGTCTATGAATTTAAGTAAGCGCTGTAAAAACAGAAGATGGCAAATGTTGCTACAATGGAAGTTCTGCAGAAGTCAGTTAATCTGACTGTGTTCCAAGCCAACTACAAAAACATGGGAGTCTGATACCTTGAGAAATTATTTCTTTTCAGCACAAGGATTCACAAGGGTTTTTTTGAAGGAAGTCACAGCCTACAAGTTTATTTGGGTTCTCTGAGGGAGTCACAGCAGATGTGTGGACAGGGGTGTCTGGTAATGCACTACATAAGATTCTAAAATGCTTTTGACCTAGTTTAGGTGCTCACTGTCTCCTCCTGGGCAAATTGCTCAGAGAAACAGCAGCACAGGGAGTTAGTACGAGATGTTTGATGTAGAAGAAATAGGGAATTCAAAGTGCTGCACTGTATCATGAGAAATGCCATGAATCTAAACCAGAAATACTCACCTAGGTGAAACAGACCACCGGAGGGAAAGGCTGAAGGGAACTTCAGCAGCATGTGAGAAAGAGGGTTGAGGCAAAGCAGGACAGTTGTCAGAGAGCACAAAATTTAGACCGAGAAACAGAGAATGTCAGAGAGACACTGAGAGCACCAGACAAGCCAGGTCCGCGTGGCAGCAGCACACCGATCAAACACACATTTCCCCAGGGGGATTCAGGGAGTTGCACTGCAAAAGGACTCACCACTTTCACACAGAAATGAAACAGAAAACTCAGGTCTGGGACCACTGAGGGAAACGCCAGAGGGTGGGGAAGCACATCCCAAATGGACTGTGATCCACCAGCTGTGGCAGTCACAGGGTCATATGGTGATGTTTTGGCAGGGAGCAAAGAGTTTCATGGGAGGAGCTGGAAGAGGGCCCTGTGCTGCATCTGCAGACCTGTGGGGAAGACTTTCCCAGGGATATGATGTGTTGCAAGAAAAAGTGCAGAGATTATTTATTGGAAATTTGGACAAAGGCGGGGGAGGCCAGCTGCCCACAGGTCAGCATCCTGCAGGTTAACTCGGGGTGATGTGCTGGGCGAGGCACTGAGGAGGGGCTGTGAGAGGACAGGCCGGAGTGGATGAAGTCATTGAGAAAAAAGCTTGGGACGAATTCTTTGTGAATACTGTCTTTGGGAGGGAAAGCTGGAGCTGCGGGAAAACACAATGAGATACAGACATGGGCGGATGTGCAAGTGTAAAGAGAGGACTGTGCTGGACACAGGCCCAGGGTTCAGGCTGGAGTGGCAGGAAAATTCACAGGGTCGTTAACAGTGACTGAAGTGGCCTGGTGGATTTTTCAGAAAGGAGTGATAGGACAAAAAAATCCAAAGGATCTTGGCATTTTTTGCTGTTTTACCAGCTGGACACAAAGACTAACTATTCCACATGCAACAAATCTGTCTGATCTGGGAGTTTCTAAAAGAAAATGACTTCTTGACTTCCTGCTCTGGGTGGATTCCTAAACTATTTAAGTAGAAATCCATTTATTCTTGGATTCTGCTGTTTGGCTTTTCCCCCAGAACTTACCTGGGGGTCCCCACTGGTTTTTCGGAGGCTCACATGCCCTGAGTCGAGCTGGTGTACCGGGGACCCAGAGATGTAGTAGCCATTCACTGCAAGAACAGATGGAGAGTTAGCAAGCTTGCTGCTGATAGCAAAGGAAAAATTGCACAAATTTTAAAAACTAATCCCATAACTGAACATGCAGATACAGATCACAGTGTTTTAAGACTTAGTTGCATTTCTCATTACCCTACTCTGATTGCTTGGTAACAGATGAAACATTTTCCTGAGTGTTTTGCACACAACCATAATCAGTGAGCAATCTCTCCCTGCCCTTATCCCAACCCACAAGCCTTTTGTTGTAGTTTTCTCCCCCATTCACCTGAGGAGGAGAGTGATGGAGTGGCTTGCTGGGCACCTGGCACCCATAAAAGCTACTGGTCTAAGGGAGTTGAGTTTTCATGTCAAGAAGGCAAGCCTTGTAAGATGTTTATGGTTCATGCATGGAACTAGACAGTGCCTTTTATTTTTAATATACTGAGCAAGGAATAATGCTCAAAGTAGTGTTAAAACAAGATACTCAACTACATTATAAATCCTTTGGTCACAGTGAAATGCACAATCTTCAAACAGACTACCCACTCAGCTCTGCCAATGAAGAGGGACATCAGTTCGAAAATTTCTATGGAAAACATCCTCTAATCTGCATTATTTACAGTCAGCTGGCAGCAATGGCCTCTACATTTAACACTTTATTCGAGAGTAATTTTTGCTTTGCTTTGGCATTCTGCAGTGCCCAGAGCTTTTCAGTACAGTTATGCATCTGACTCTGTTACTTGCTTCCCTGCAACCTCAAGTCACGACAGAGATGATATATATGGTCACCCCTGTAGCCATCACATGCTAAAATGCTTCACTGTGCATATGCTCTGCGTGGAAGAGCATCAGCCAGCCCATGTGCATTTGCAGCTCTTTAATTTCCCTGCCCTGTCAGAAGGCAGAAGTTAGAAAGTGTTTGTTGGGCCACTCTTTGCCTCTGTGCTCCCAGAAGGAACCACCCCAGCTCCTGAGAGGGCACTTCAGACACCCAGACAGAAGATGGACTGGCAGGGAAACAAAAGTCCAGATGTACCAGAAGGGAAAGCCCCACCATGTTTGCTCTGCTACACGCTCTTGCCTGTGTAACCTGGAGAAGAGAAGGGCCTGGGGAGAACTCAGAGCCCCTTCCAGCATCTAATGGGGCTACAGGAGAGATAGAAAGGGACGTTAGGCAAGAGTCTGGAGTCATAGGATAAGGGGCAATGGCTTTAAGCTGCAGGAGGGTAGACTGAGATCAGAGATTATGAGAAAATCTGTGAGGGTGAGAAGGCCCTGGCACAGGGTGCCCAGAGAAGCTGTGGCTGCCCCATCCCTGGAAGTGTCCAAGGCCAGGCTGAACAGTGCTTGGAGCACCCTGGGACAGTGGAAGGTGTCTCTGCCCATGGCAGGAGGGTGGAAGGAGATGATCTTTAGGGCCCCTTCCAGGCTGAACCATTCTATGATCCTCTGTGTACACCAAGTCTGTATCCCACTGTATCACAGCCCTTTCCTTCGCTTTGCTGAATGGCAGAGCAGCAGATTCACCCCGTGCAGCCGTCAGGCACAGCATCAAACAGTACCTGCAGAACTCTTCTGTGACACTGGGCTCTTTGGAGTGCCAGGCACGCTGCTCGGCCGCTCCCACGTCGTTTCTGTTGAAGGGAAACACCAGTGTGAGGGTGATGGAGGCTTTTGCACACGTACCAGTTATGACTATTACACATAAACCAGCGGGCCTGACCCTCTGAACCAGGTTCCTACCCTGTGAGGAAGATGCCTGCACCTCCCTGCACTTCCCCTCTCCCCTCACCTCTTCCTGCTACAGCTGCCAGCTGGGATGGGTGGGGACAGAGCAGACTGGAAGCTGCATCACTGGTTCTTCCAGATCACTGCCTGGGGACACTCCCCTGACCTGCAGTGACTCCTCCAGGTGGAGTGGAGTCCAGCCCAGTGCGGGCACTGCCCACAGCCCCCCGCGGGCATCGCCGTGTGCCAGCCGTGGTGCTCAGCCTGGGGACAGGCACCAAGCAGTGGCAGCGCCTCTGCCCCTGCTCTCTCCGTGAAAGGCAGCTGTGAGTGACTCACAGACGTGGTTTCAGTGACATACACACCAGCCGTAGCACTCTTTCCCCCCCCTCAGAAATACTTCCCTGGAAAATTTTCTTTTTTCCACCCAGGTCACTGAGCAGCTGGCATATGCAAATGTCTGTCACACCAGCTGTGACACTCCAAAGACTGCTGCTGCTTTCCCCCCTCAGGTGCCTCTGTAGTTTAACCATTCTGCTCATTTTCTCAGTAAATGGAAAATTGTTTTTGACCACATACTGAAGACAGAAGATTTAAGTGCAAAACTTTTTAGAAGTTGTGAACAGAAGACAGTGGAGTGAGAGCAGCAACTTCCACAGAAGTCCAGCTAGAAAGCCCAAGGCACCATTCCTTTTGAATGCATGTCAGTTCCAAATCAACTAAACAATACTGATTGCCAGATGGTATCAAGTAAGAAAATAAGCAAGTCACTGTAATCAAGCCCAAGGACTACTTTGGCTGCTTTATTTGAAACTGCTGTTTCCCAAATCCAAATCAACAATCTAATTCTGCCAAAGCCTGAAATCCTGCATCTGTGTCAGTATTCGGGATGACCATGATCAAGTGGTGATGGACCAGGGAAGGCTGAGAGCCCTTGATGATTAACAGTTTAGGGTTGGCAGTGAGCACCTCCCTCAGGGCACATAAGGCCTCCTGTCCTGGGTCAGTGCTTATTTGGGCATCAAATAGGATGTTAACAGGCTTCAATAACCATAAAAGGCCTATCTTTACATACACATTCATGCACATATGCATATGGATGTGTATGTCCATGTGTATGTGTGTGTATATGCACAGGGATGTCCTCAAGGGTTGTGTGAGGTTCCCTGTTTCAGGAAAGAGCTCAGGATTACAGATCCCAGATGGAAGCAGGTGCCATCCCCCACACCTGTGATGTCCCTGAGATACACGCCCTGCCCCTCCCTGCCCTTCCCCTCTCGCCCCCTCCCCAAGCCACAGCATGCTTTTGCTTGCAAAGAAAAATACTTGGAGCTTTTTCTTCCCTCACAAGTGCAAAACCTCATGAACTAGAAGCTTTGCTGAATCACGGGGGAATATTTAAATTTTAGTCTGGTTTTGTGAATTGGTAGTAAGTAAATAAATTCCACGCTAGGTTAATAAAGAAGCACTGAGAAGTATTTTAACTAAACAGAAGCAAAATGAAATGCAAAGAGTTGTCTTTTATGAGTCAGCTTGTTTTGACTTACAATCCACAAGTGCATGATTAAAGAAAGACAAATTCTAATTTATATTTACTGTAAGGCAAAGGTAAACAATACAGCACCCAGGAGTCTTGTGGATTTTTCTTTTTCCTAATGTAAATTGTTGATTAATTAATAATGTGAGTTGAGATCTGTGGGGAGGGGATGTGATGCCCGCTGATGCTGCACCCCAGTGCAGTCAGTGAAGTAATGGGGTTTTTGTCAGCACTGACTTTGATGTTAGCAGTAAAGCAAATTACCTTCGTATTTGGCTTGGGGGCTTCATGCAACCATATCTGTCTCCAGCATTTCTGAGACCCTACAGA
This sequence comes from Dryoscopus gambensis, assembly GCA_013389985.1. Classification (NCBI taxonomy): domain Eukaryota; kingdom Metazoa; phylum Chordata; class Aves; order Passeriformes; family Malaconotidae; genus Dryoscopus; species Dryoscopus gambensis. The sequence continues at coordinate 33,711 of WEIT01018916.1, read as the reverse complement.
GGAATGGACCTAAAAACCTACCAAATATATATGAAATGTAATTAATTGGTTAAAGAGACACAGCTCAGTTGGCCAGAGCATGGTGCTAACATGAAGGCTGTGGGTTTGATCCCTCTATGGGCCATTCACTCACGAGTTGGACTCGATGATCCTTATGGGCCCCTTCCAGCTCAGAATTTTCTGGGATGCTGTGAAAATTACCAGCTGCTTCTTGTAACTGGTGTCTGCTCTGCCTGCTGGCTGCTGCGGAGCTGCTGTGCAGTGCCTCATTCTTCCCCTCTGCCACACACAGGACCCAGACACATAACTTGAGGGCAGAAAATTCACACATGAAAGAGCAGTGCCCAGTGGTTAGCAGATTTGTGAATCCAATCCAAACCATTCAGTGTCTTGACAAATTTTCCAAAATAGAATGACTTTGGAGTTAAGCACATTGAAAAATAAAAAAAAACCCCAATGCTATAAAATGCATAGAATAGAAAAAACATCTTTAATTGGGTAGGAAATGAACAAGAGTGTTTTAACTCCATTTATTTTGAGCATTAGGAGAAAAAAAAAGTCCAGTTCTGTGCAGGGATTATTCTGGCAGCTCAAGTAGGGATAGGAACTAATCTGGATCAGGACTGCACTGCTGGAATGCCATCTACTGGAAGCAACTGCATTTACCAAGGTAAAACTGTAACATTACAAATTTCTCTGCAGCTTAGTAATGAGTAGAAGTGAGAGTGGGGATTAGAAGTGAGTGGGGGGATGACTTTTTTTACAGACATAGAGAAGGCTTGTTGAGAGATAATGCACTGTCTGATCCAGCAAAGGCAGAGTCTCGTCTGGGAGTACCACATGGAGCCTTTGATCCTGGTGCTTGGAAATTCAGAGGACTGCTTGTAACCCTGTGGTAAAACAGTGATCATGGCTATTAGGAATAGATTCCATATTGGCCTAGATTTTATATCCCACACAATTTTCCCCAGAGGATGTTCCACTCAAGCTAAGGCCTTGCACTCTGAGTGCAGTTTAGCACTGGCAGACCAACACCAACAAGTCCCGTCCTCCCTTATCAGCCACATGTTAATTAGACCATTTAACCAGTGTGGGGAAGGAATAACCAGTAGTTTCTTTGAGAGAGATGACCCAGACTGGCTAGACTGGCAAGTTCCTGGAGCTCCTGCCCAGCACACCTCGTGGTGTTCCTGAAAGCCCAGGTGTCAGCCCTGGGCTCAGCAAAGGCAGATGCATTTCAGGGGCTCCCTCTGTGAAGAAAACCAGTGAACTTACAGACAATTCTCAGCACTGAAGGAGGATTGTGAACAAAAAGAAGCACTGCAGCCCTGGGAGATACCCAAGGCCAGGGCTAGGAGCCATCTGGTCTAGTGGAATGTGTCCCCTGCAGGGAGCTGGCACAAGGTCCTTTCCAATCCAAACCATTCCGTGGTTCTGTGGAATTTGGTTACTGAACAGCGAGGCAGGAGAAAACCACTTGTTAAAACTGAAATGACGTAGTAAAAGGAAAAACAGTTACAAGATCCAAGCTATACTGGCCAGCGGAACCGGAGAGGGTTTTCACAGAAGTGGTGAAACATTTCCTACCAAAGGAAAAGTGGAAACCTGTGGTGTTCGGGGGAAGAAAGTTCACTTCTGTTTGGCAGAATGAGAAATGACATGATGTGTCAGGCTTTCGGAGAGCCACACACTCTGGGATGTTGTGTTAGTCGAGAAACAACAGCTTCTGAGGACATCCTGAAGCAGAGGATTTTGGTGATCACACTGTGGCAGCTGAAAAATGAATTGTTGGTCCCTCTCCCATGAATTCAGTAGCACTCTAAGGCCAAAGGAGCTACTTTCCAGTTTGAATTTACAGCATCAGCCAAACGACAGGGCTTTATGTACCAGCACAATCCCTCACGAGTGTGTTTGTATTCCTTTCAGGAATGGATTTAGTACCTCAGCACAGTGTCATGTGTAGTTCTATTTTAGGAGCTAAATGCTCCATAGTTTCATTGTCTAAACTACAAGAATGGGGCAGATCAAGCTGGCAGACCTCTGGGTCTGCTTACTGTGCAGAATCCTGTCCTGGTCTTACAGATCTGTAGCACCTGCCATGTGACACCCAGCTAATGGTGCTAACTCACATCTTTATAAATAGATTTTGAGTTTATTTTGGCTTAAACAGCAATAAATCTGTGATGCTGAGCAGCTCCAAACCCAGTTTCTGCCCTGAATAACCTGAAGCTGTGCAGGCTGCACAGGCCAAGGATGAAGGTGCACAGACATGGATGAAGAACAGCAACAGAACATGTTCCCCCTCAATGCCACAAGAAGAAACCCTGCAAACTTCTCCCAAACTGGCATGAAAACAAGCAGTACTAGAAGTCCCATTTGCAGAAGGGTAGAACAGGCCCACGCAGTCTTCACCCTTCCCTTTTGGATTCACTTTACTCTTGCACACCTCATGTCTCCTTCCTGGCTGAGATCTCCCCCACATTTGTGATGAACTGGCAAAGGTTTCATCCTTTCAGATTTCAAAGGCACTTCATTTCTTGGTATTGTGTATGGTATAAAAAAGCCCAAGGAATGGCCAAGGGAGTGTGGGGGTTTGGGCATGTAAGGCAGGAATATCACTCACAATGCCCTGAGACTGGTGTGAACCATTCAAAACTTTTGAAGTAGAAGGAGTGGGGGAATGAGAGTGCAATGAAAATGTTTTCCCTTCTATTCCACAGAAGATGTGTAGCACAAGGAGATTTTGTTTCATTGGAACGAGGAGGTCTCACCTCTGCATCAGTTCACAGAACTGACTCAGACCAGGCCTGGCCTCCTGCAGACCAAAGGCTGTGGACTCTCCTGATTCAACACAGCAGCTGCTTCATCTCTGTGCTCCCACATTTTGGTCCATTGAGCCCTGCAGCACTGAATCCTGCATGGGTCACCCGCGTCAGTATCAGCTCAAAAGGCCCAAACCACCAGCCCATGCATGAGCGTCTGAACTGCAACACGGTTGTCTGCAGTGAGCTCACACTCCTCCATGGGCCCCCAGGACTGTGGCCTTTACTTCCCTCCTTATGCCTAATAAAAAGAGACAAAAAAAGCAGGCAGAAGTGACTGATGCAGATCTCTCTGCACCTGCATCAAACATGAGAGTCAGGCACACAAGTGCTGAAAGCAGAACACCGGGTAGCACATGAACTTGTTCAGCAGGAGTTGTGGTGCCAGAACTGAAATCCACTTCCATCCCACAGGCTGTTCAATAAAAGAGAGACAGAGGCTGCCAAACAGCTTTTGACCTCAATCTTGAAAGACACATCATGGAGGCAGGCACCATCCAGGAGCTCCTGAATTGTTCTGTCCATGTGTTGAATGGAGAGGTGCTTGTCGCCACCTCCACAGCTCAGGAAAAGCTGCTGACAAGAGCTCTCACTTGATCTTTCAAAATGATTACTGGGATATCTACCATGCCCCTCCTTTTGCAAACACCATGTGACAAAAGCGAGCCCTTCACTGCAGGCTTAGCAGTGATAATAATGCTATTTCCAGCACTTTCTGAGACACGCTTTGTTTTCTAGGTTTTAGGCCGCTTCACCAAGGCAGGTTCCTGTACCACCCCTTAGCTAGAGCATTCTGTAGCAGGGGGAAATTGTCACTGAAACGTTTTAATAAACATGTAATAAAAATGCTTGACATCTCTTTGGTGTCTCCATGGATAACTTACTCTTTGAGCTGCAGTTCATAAGTTTAGCTGGAGTAGGAATTGACTGTAGCTGGTGAGGCATGAAAAAAAGCCCTCAACTCAGAGACCTTTCAAGGAAATGGCCACTTTCAGCCACACATTTCAGGACTGCCCCAGAACTTACTGTTGCAGGTGGCATTTTACTAATGATGTTTGTGATGATAAGAATATATGGGCCTTAATTAGAATCAAGATAACATGAAAGCAGAATTCCTGCTTTCCAGGAGATAAAATGCTGTTTAGTAAATGGGAAGGACCTTACATCAAAGACAAGAAAAGGCTGGAAATGAGAACACACCATGTAAGGCTGACCTCAGCTGTGAAAGCAAAGTGGCAGTAAACCACACAAACACTGGTGTCATAAGTGCATAAGTCATCTTTAATGTGATGGGCAAGGTAGCTGGAGTGCAATTGTTTGACTAATGCAAGAGGTATTGCAGCTGCAGCCCATCAGAGAGTTTCTTCAGCATAATGAAATATTTTCCTGCTGAATCTACCACCCACACACAATTGTAAACCCCTCCCACAGACACTGAGCAACTCATTAACCACACAGTGGCTGTGCATTCTGGGCACTCTTTCTTGTGTTTTGACATGACAAGCAGGGATGTCTCTAGAGGCTGCACAAGGCAGATTCCAGGCATCTCCCTGTAATGTCACTGGTGCAGACTCAACCTTCCTGTGGCAAGGCCATGCTGAGAAAACCTTAGGTATACTGAAATTGTCTTGGGCTTCATTGTGCAGATCATACACAGCTCAGAGGCCTTTACACTGGTTTCAGGACTGAACCTGTTTCAAAGGATGATAAATGTGCAGTGTTTATCTGGTGGGACCATCAAGTGGAGACAGACAGGAAGGTGCTGCTTGTCATCTGGCTCATTTACCTCTGCACATCTGTTTGTTTCAGGGTCACCCCAATTCATTCATTACTGATTTTCCTAACATCTTTCTTCCACATAAGAACACTGTCTCATATATTCTATTTCTTTCTAGTTAAGAACCAACTCCTTGCGTTTGTCCTGTAAAGACAATGAAAATTAGATCACACAACACATGGTGGAAATACTGTTGCGGTCAGATAAGATCACAAAATCACAAAATAGTCTTGGTTGGAAGGGACCTAGAAGGATCATGGAGTTAAACCCTTCAGTGCATGGCCCATATGGGGATCAAACCCACAACCCTGGCATTATTAGCACCCTGCTCTGACCAGCTGAGCTCATCTCAGCGTCAAGATGTATAACAAAGGCAGATAATCCCAGTGTGGAAGGACACTAACCACTGGAAACAATGGTGACAATAATAGTAATGCCTCACAAGAAGGGAGGCATCTATTGTATTTTGAAGGCTCAGAAGAATCAAGATGTTACTCGCCCATAAAATCCCATTTCCCCTCCCCAGGAATGAGAGTGGATACTTGCATTACCACCAAATAAAGAATGACTTCCACTGAGTCCCAAGCATTTGTCATTTTCTACACTGATAAATATTTTTCATGTAGTTTAAGCTTTACAGACTGAAAAAACAGGCCTGACAGGGCTTTCAGGAAGTCATCGTGTCCCTGCTCTACCCCAGAGCAAGCCCAACGTGAATTTTCATGGTTTTGCATAACCTGCTCCAGTGATAGAGACTCCCAGGCAACTCTGTACTCTCACACCTCACTTCCAAGAGAGCTTGGAAGGGTTAGTTGTCCTGCTTGCAATTGAAATGTGTTACTGTATCTTCTAGCGATGACAGGTATTGCAAAACCTTCTCCCTAATGGCATTTTATGCACTTTAAGCCTACTTTCATGACCTTGTCCACATCTTTGCTTTCTAAGGGCAGACACCTCCAGTCCCTCAGCATTTACCCACAGGCTATGTTTTCCACATCTTCCATTATTTTTGCTACTCTCTTCTGGGCTTTATCCAACTGACTCACATATTTCCTCAAATGTGGAGTCCAAACAAGATAAAATATTCCAGCTGAGGCTTTCTAGTTTCCTTGTAAAGCTGGAGGCTTACTTCATGCCTCACAGACAACACTCCTATTTATACAATGGAAAATGCTGGCTGGTTTGTACGAGCACAACACTGCTGGCTCTCACTCAGCTTTAGATCCTCCAGAGCCCCAATGTCTTCATCTGTAAACTGTTCCATTGCCTGTCTTTGCCACTTAATTACTTCTGATGAAATCTCTGCTCTTAAATGCATCTTTCCTAAACAGCATCCTCCTGTTGCAGGGTGACTGTGAATTCTGTGCCTGTTCTGTGCAGGAGAGAACACCGTGTTCTGTCCCAGCTCCAGTTAAAAGTTATCGTTTGAATAAGTGCTCTCAATGTCAACATGCCATTCATCACTGGAAATGCTGCCTGGAAGGAACTCTCGGGCAGATCACTGCAGGATTCCCTTCAGCACAAACTCTCTTGGACAAGGGACCATTGATGACCATGCTCTGAGGATGAGCTGCCAAACAGTTTTGCAGCAGCTTACTGTAATGTAACTGTGGTCCCCGCTTTGTTTTCCCTTTAGTCAGCTTTCTGACTGCCTTTGCTGCTTTAAAGACCTGTTTTCCCATCAATGAACTGCCTTTCCTTCACACAGGCCCCCTACCCACTATCACCACCCCGCGGTCCCGGAGAGGGAGAGAGAGAAGAATCTCAGTCTTTTCTTCCTCCAGCAGAATAGTGATTTATTTAATTAATTACAAGTTCTTTTATATCTTTTTCTCTCACAGAAAAATTGGTCAAAATACATAGCCACCTCTTTGGTATGATAGGCTAAGTTCTAAAAACATACTTCTTAAAACATTGGTCCTACTCTATCATAAACAATTTCTCTAGCAAGGTCACAAGTGTTCTTTAGTTTTGAGAATATTTCTGATAACTTATGTGAGAAAGAACAGTTTCTCACACAACAGAAAAAAGCTGCTTTTAGCAGAATTTTGCATCGACAACCCACAGACCCTGCCTGGATGCTGGATAAATGTTTAGCCACAGTCCTGCCCTATGAGAAGGCCCATACCTCCTCTCACCAGTGCTTTTCCATGATGGAAATGCTAAAACTGGCCACAGACCTGCCAAGAACGCCTGCTCTTGATAGCATTCCCCCTTAGAAAGGCAGTGGGTGCCAGCAAGGCCCCAGAGTGGGGCAGAAGGATGCTCTGTACCCAACCCAGGGCTCAGGCACCGCCCTGAGCTGGATGAATCCCCTCTCTCTGCCCTGGGATCCGTCTCCCACTGACCAGCAAGGCAACTAGTTGGACACCCAGGACAGCTGGAGTGCTGCAAGTGAAGGACATGCCACTCTGAGGATGTCCAAATACAACATTTACAGGAGCAGACAGTGAACCCAGTGCCTGGAGCTTGCACAGTATGCTCACCATACTGCTGTGTGACTCTCTTCCACCTCATGCATGAGAGACTTGTGCTGGAAGGGGCAACCAAAGGGAGGCTGCAGGATAGCAATGCCTCAGGGACATGTGCAAAAAGAAAGCAAGAGTATGGATCTGTGTGCCCAGAGCTCCAAGAGACCTCACAGAGAGCTGTTCAATCTAAAATGCAGTGCTACATTTGCTGTCCAACACCAGCCCCGAAGGAAAAGCCAGAGTGGAGCACTCCAGCAATTAACTGCCTTTAGTGGCAGGCCAAGACTGCATCCCTCTGGACTCTGGGAAAGTGGGATCAGAGGTGGCCTGCAGTAGGATTCTGTTGTCAGGGACTCAGCAGCTGCATCCCGGGATGGAAAATCCTTGGATGGAAGCAGCTGGACAGGATCCCCTGGGTGCACACAGCACATGGGCAAGGCAGAGCTCCAAGGAACTGCTGGGAGGGCTCCAGCTGAGGAGAGCTGGGGATACTGCTGGATGCTCTGTGCCATGGAGAGGAGCCCTTCCTTCCTTCCTTCTCAGCCCTCTCCGTAAAGAGATTCCTGGTCCCTGGGAGATCTGAGAAGTGGCTGTGACCTTACACACCAAGAGTTTTGCATCAACTGCTGTTGGTGGGTGACTGTGAGAAGGAGACCTTTAATTACGTCATTCACTGAAGGCTGGAGTGATCTGTGAAGGCCACTGAAGGCCACAGCTGTCTTCCACTGACCTCTGAGTTCCCATGTGCGTGCATGAAACAGTGACACCTCTCTCAAATGCTTCGGCATACTTTCATCATCTGCTAAATGGTAAACTGAGAGCAGCCTAGAGCAAATCTACACCTTGATGGAGAAGAGACCTTGCTCCTGCTGCTGAAACAATGGTGCTGAGGAGGCCAAGCAGGACAGAGGCCCATGGAGCCCTGTGACAGATGTGTGCCAGCACCGTGGCCTCGTGACAAACATTGCCAGTGTTTATCTCGGTACTCGCAGCTGCAGCAGTGACAGCACAAATAAGCAGTTCAGACAAGTCAGCAGTGAGCTGTCCAGTCTATGAGACTGGCAATAAACATTACCCATGCCAATGCAGCTCTGCCACAGGAAAGATGGGGACTGCAGGTCTAAGGCTTATAGCATATTGTCTTTGACTTATCCTATGGCTCAAACCCAGAGAATACATCCTCAGTGTCAAAGTGCAGTCCCACTGTTAGGAGCAAGTCTCACATGCCAAATGTGACTTCACATGACTGCACAGCTCAGCAGGTCCAGCTCTGCAGCACAGTCAAGGAAGAAAGTGTACCAGCATGAAACTGGACCAACATGAGCCTATGCAAAGTCCTGAGCTACAAGTTTTGCAGGATCAGAGGTCAAAGCCAATTAGGCAGATTAAATAAAAACAGTGTCCAGGCAGCTGCTCATGCCAGAACTGGACAAGGCTCCACCACACACTTCAGCCAAAAGGCCTGGAGGTTGCATTCTGCATTGCCTGAAGCCTAGATGACACCACGTGTGACACCTTTTTGGCACATAATCCACTTTGAGGAAGCACAGGCATTTGAGATCTGAGTCTGATCATGAAATATAGCCCAGCCAGAGCAAAAATAGTCTCAAGAAATATCACCCAGCCGACACTACCTTGCAGTCTCTAGGCAGATAGAAGACTTTGAGGCAGCAGAATATTCTAACTGAGCTGGCTGAGACAAGCTGAGCTTGCCAGGAACACCAACTCAGCTGGAGGTAGTTGAGGGGTCACAGTGCCCCTGTACATGCTGCAGGAGATTCCTCGTGTCCTACAAAATGCTACAGCCCTCATGGAACTATGGGAGGCTCAGAAATGCAGGATTCCAGCGTAGGAAAGAACAGCAGGCCTAACATTAAAGCCAGCTGGGCTTAGGACTAGTCTGGTGAGGAGATTCTCATCTAAACAGAACTTGAGTAAGTGATCCCTAAAGCAAGGCTCAGAACACAGAAACCCCACTTCTACCCTCTCTTACATGCTGATATTCTGAGAACCACACAACACTGTAACAGCTGAGAGCACAACCACAGGTGGTTTGGGCATTCTCCTGAGAAAGAGGGGTTGGAGGTGACCTCTGGAAGTCTTCAGCCCAGCTACTCTGAGCAGGATCACTGCTAACAACAGATCAGCCACAGCTCTGTCTAGCCAGTTTCTGAGATATTCCAAGGACGAAGATTCCCCTGCCTCCCTGATCACCCTGTGCCAAAGTTATCCTCCCTTCCCAGAGGAATCAGAAATCTCCTGATTTCCGGCCTGAGCTCCCAAGCAGGATATGGCAATTGGCCTTTGTTATATTACTTGTCACTTCTCAGAGGGAAGTACAAAACTGCCTGGCATTATGGAGAAACTCAGTCCCAGCCACCCACCTTTTTGAGGCAGGGTCCCTGTGACAGGAGCTCTTATCACAAAAGAAACAGCTTCTGCCTCTTACTGGTTTTATCTGGCCTCAACCCAGTGAGTATGGGTCCATCACAGTGATGGCTCAGCACTGAGTATAATCACCTCCTCACCCACATTTGAACTGGGCTGGGGATGGGGTATCCAGCTCCTGCTGATCTCCCCAGCTGTGCAGGGGGTGCTGCCCATCAGCCAGAGCAAACTGTGCTTGAAAATGGAGGCAGGCTTAAATGGAAATGTACCTTCTGGAGATGTGCCTTCTGGAGGGAGCGTCCTCTGAGATGTGAGTGCATCAAACCCCAGTAAATAATGACCTGGCGAAGTGCTAGGCCAAAGGCTTCTGAAGTAAAACACATCAGTCCCTGAGCAGACCACGAGGTGCATTGGCCCAGCCCGTGGCTCTCCTTGTGAGTGAGCTAAAGGAAGGCCAGGGGTCATTCCTGATGGCTGCAACCTCGCTGTCAACAAGGTTAGCTCCCGCTGTCCTCTCCTTCATGTCACTCTGGCATTCTTTTTGCTAAAGAAATGTGGATTTGCTGGTCACAAGACCCTGTTTTGCAATGCTGCTGTGAGCTCATGATGAGAAGAGCAGGTAGACACAGAGTCTTAGGTAACCTGCAGGTGGTACAAGTTTGACAGGTCCTAAGCAGGTGATAAGATCGTGAGTTAAGTCTGCTCCTCTACCAACACGACAGTGAATAGAGCACACAAATACAGACTGAAAGCTTTGTCTGTGCTGTCCCATTACATGTGTTTTTCTTTCCTTGTCTCCACAGGCAAGCTGAGTCTGACCAGTTCACAGTTTCTCTTTTCCTCAGTGGTGCTTTGGTGATATCTGATCTCTCCAACTACTTTACATGTATGTATATATATAGACATAAATATCTCCAGGTAAAGGAAATAGGGAATGTGGTAAAAATGATATCTTTAATAGTGTTTCATATTCTAAACCATTTATGACAGGGTCATTTCTACTTTACATTCTCTGTCTTTTGTAAACATTTCAGATGCCTTCTGATGGTCAGAACTAAGATGACAGAGGATCATAAGACTAAATCTTCTTGTATTTTCTTTCCTGTGGTGTCAGGGTCATAGTAACTACTTTGGCTCTGCAGCTACTTTGTGATAAAAATCAACCAGCAAGATGATTTCCTGAAACAGATCTGTGCTGGCATGGTGAAACATTTACTGGAAAGCCACCCCCACTTACCATTTGTGACGGTGTTCACATAGTACCTGCGACCCTGGGGAGACATGTAGCTCTGCCAGCCAGGGGGAAGGTGGCCGTTCAAGGTATCTTCTCCTGGCTGAGGAGTTGCCTTTCGGGGTTTCTGCTGAGAAAAGAAAAAAAAAACCAACCTATTAAGTCAATATCTAGATAATGTGAAGTCTAACCAGACACGCATGTGGAAAGAAATGATGTGGTTTGGCATTCTAGAGGTTCCAATACACCCAAAGACTTTCAGTCCATTTCTCCCTTCATCTGTCCTAGCTAGAACATGAAGCAACATTGCCTTGAAGAAATCACCCTTTGGGACAGAAACGAACCCCTCTGTATTTAATGTCCCAAGAGCACCTGGGCCTGCCCAAGAAAATGACTCTCATTAAGCAGTAAAATGCAAAGCATGAAATGATCAAGTGTCTGAGGAAGAGATGCAGGTATGTGGCCCTGATTTACCTTCACATGCATATACCAGTGGGTCAAAGCACTGATCATGGAGGTCACCATTTAGGAGCACCATCACCTTCAGACAGTTCCAAGACTGCAGAGCCATGTTGCCTACAGGAGTCATGTGCTGAAGTAAATTATTAGGATGCTGATTATACAAATAATTCATGTAATTAGAAATGCAGACATTACTGATCTACACACAGTCTGGATCCATATCATCCAGATACAAGATCATTAGGATCCAGATTACTAAGAGTGATCCAGATAATTAAGAACAGCAGGAGATGAGCACCAGGCTGCCATCTGCTCTCCAGGCACACCCAGAGAACTATCAGGGTTCAGGTGCCACATCTCAGCTCTACACCAACTCAGCTGCAAGCCTCAGTGAAGCTTCAGGGTGCTTCAGGAAAAAGAAAGAGGTGAACTGAAGTGCATGTAATTGTCTGCACTACCTTGCATCACCTGGACTATTCCCTCTTACAAACAGTTTTGGTGGTTCATGGGTAGCTTGGGATTTACAGCAGTGGCATGGTGTGAGACTGGCAAAGAGGGCTTCACCTCAAAGGAGGCATGAACACCCTCTGGTCCCTTCACCCAGGAAAGCTGAATGTAGGGAGATAAGATGCATGGCCAAAGATTGCAGGTCACAGCTCGCCAGGGCTGTGGCTATGGAGCCAGCAGCCTGCTCCTGAACCCCACCCAGAGAGCTCCAGTTCACCTTTCCACATTCCCTAAGGCATTCGAGGCACTCACTTTTGTCTCTGTTTTAACTGTCTTCAAAGGAAGAAATGCAAAAGAACAAGGACAAATGTGTGAAATTGAACTATTTATCCCACGGAAGCTGATCCCTGTCCAGGAAACGCCTTCTGACATGGTGGGGGGCAGGTCTGAAATAACTGCACTGGATTCACAAGCAGCCACGTCCAGGGGACTTTCAGCATCTGCTGCACATACTGTTCAAACACTGACAGCCACATGAACAGCATCGTTAGACAGAAACTTGTGATGTGTCCTTCTGCACACCCAGCCTCCGAGTGAAATTCCAACTCTGTGGCAACCCAGAATAAAAGGTAGTACACTTAATGATTTTGGAGCCAACAGTCTACTTTATGTTTTCAGTTTCAGAAGATTCTTATTACAATGGCTCCTGAGGCACTGAGCTGGACAATGATCTTGCATTCGTGCCTCATCAAGAGTACCTGGCACAAACAGGTCACAGGTGCAACGCAGCCACAAGGCCAATGGGAGATGAATCTGTCTCCCCACTGCACCACAGATGGAGCCCGGGCTGGGTCAGATTTCAGCTCCTCTCCTTGAGGAGAAATACACTGGGATACTGGGAAATTCAGCTGGCCCAACATCTACTGAACAAGCTACCTCAGGAGACCTGAAGGGACTCTCCCAGGTGTATGACTCCAAATTCATGGCCTGCATGCAGAGTTAATCAGTTGGATCTCTGCCATCTATCCCTGTCCCCTGTGTTTCTGCTCTCCAAGGTTTAATCAAATCAATTTACAGTTCTCCTCCCCCTGCTGTATGTGTGAGAACGCAGTAGCTTTCAGGGTTTATGTTACTAACTGATTTTTTTCTTATCTCTGTCCTCACACCTTACCCACACACAGTCCCAACGCACAGGCAGGAGACTGGTGAGAAGGCCCGGGCTAAAAGGCATGCAGGGGTTCAGAATCATGGAATGGTTTGGCTTGGAAGTGTTCATGCAGACCATCTCCTTCCACCCCTGCCATGGGCAGGGACACCTTCCACTATCCCAGGGTGCTCCAAGCCCTGTCCAACCTGGCCTTGGACACTTCCAGGGATGGGGCAGCCACAGCTGCTCTGGGAAACCTACGTCAGGGCCTCACCACCCCCACAGTAAAAAATTGCTTCCTAATATCCAATCTAAACCTGTGCTCTTTCAGTTTAAAGCCTTTCGCCATTGTTCTGTCTCTCCAGGCTCCTGTAAAGTCTCTCCCCATCTTTCTTGTAGCTCCCTTCAGGTACTGGAAGGCCACAATTAGGTCTCCCCAGAGCCATCTCTTCTCCAGGCTGCTAACATATGCAGAGAAAGTCAGATCAGAAAGGAACACAGGATAGCCCCAGGTTATTTTTTGAACCACAAAACCAGACTCTCTCCCAGTATGCTCCACTGGATAGCACAGAGTACTGGAACAAATCCTGGGACAGCTCCTCTACCACGGGAGTAATGGTCCCTTGTTGTTGTTTGCAAAAGCACACTGAACAAAAGTAAACTCTGCAGTGTGGGAGTGTACCAGCTCCGGAAGAATATGGCAGCAGATTGGGTCCCTTGTATTTCCTTCATGAATATCTGGCCTTGAAAATAACAAAGATGCACCAGACTATCTCTGCTGTGCATGAAAACCTCATAAAGAGGAATCTGGGGTAATCCAGCCCTGGGTTCTGTTTCAGAAGATGCAGATTTCACACATTTTTGCTGCACACTCGCCGTTTCTGTACTTAACACCTTCTTTCCCTTCAGGAACTGAAGTCCCTCCATTCCCACTAGCAGTGCTTCTTGATGTGATCCTACAGTGCTTCCATGTGCCAAGCAGGTCACCATTAAGCTCAGGTCACTTTTGGGGCCCATGGCATTCCTCCGCTTTGCACAGTCAGCACCAGTGCCCTGCAAGGACAGACATTACCAGCTTGCTTAAGGGAAGCTCTAAATTGCCCCAACATCCTTTCAGTCACATTTTCAGTGTTGCTTCATGTCTCCCTGCTGGACTGCAGGAAACGCAGGGGTCTTTCACAGGTGAGTGCCATGGCTGCATTCTTAAACAAAGGCATGCCAAGAGACAGATGTGGATGGCATACAATGAACACCAGCAAACGTTGGTTGGAAACAGTATAAAAAGCAAAGTTAAACCAGTATTTTAGCTGTAGTCCCTGCCGAGATGTGTATCACTTCAAAAAGCATACAAGCATTATGTTTTGCAGCTGTTAATTCTATTTTTCAGTTGCTCATAGTTCTACCTTTTCTTCTGATTTTGCCAATCAAGAAGTGCTGTGAGCACAGCGGTCTCTATCAATGATAGTCAGGAGGAAATCAGCACTGCCAAATGCTGAAGTTCTTGTAAACAATGGGGAAACAGTTTGCTTTTATGTGCATGTATTGTGGTTTAACTCCAGCCAGCAACTCAGCACCACACAGCCACCCACTCACTGCCTCCCACTCCCGGGATGAGGAGGAGAATCAGAAAAAAAAGTAAAACTCGTGAGAGAAGAACAATTTAATCACTGAAATAAAGTAAAAGATAATGATAATAATAATGATAATGATGATAATAGCAAAGAAATGGGAGATAACAAAAAGAGAGAGGAATAAAACCCAAGAAAGACAAGTGATGCACAGTACACATGAACACCATTTGCTGCCGCATGCCCAGCCCTTCCCTGAGCAGCATTCAGCCCCTCCTGGCCAACTCCCCCAGTTTATGCACTGGGAATGATGTTCTGTGGTGTGGAATATCCTTTTGGACAGACTGGGTCAGCTGTCCTGGCCTTGCTCCCTCCTGGCTCCTTCTGCAGCTCCCTGGACACTGAGAAGTCCTTCATTTAGAGTGCGCACAACTGAGCACCAACTAAAACATCAGTGTGTTATCAACACTATTCTCATACTGAATCCGAACTCAGCACTGGACTAGGAAGAAAACTAACTCTGTCTCAGCCGAAACCAAGACAGCACGGAGTACGTGTGGATCTCTTCCCTTTGTTTTAGAAAGGAATGTGATTCAGCTCACTCGTAGGCAGGACTTACCCCCAGCAGAGACTGCAGAGGAAGATCCACCCCATGCTGGGACCACTGCTGTGTTAGAGCCCCTAACTGGTCCCAGTGCAACCTCTCCCAACAACACTTGGACTCCGACTCCTACAGCAGCTTCATGGGGGAAAGAGGAACTGAAAATGGCATAGGGGAGGAACTGAAGAAGAAACACTCTTGACTTGGTACAGGTTTCCTCACCACCCTGCCCTCACAGAATCACCGACTGTTTTGGGTTGGAAGGGACATTAAAGCTCATCTCATTCATTCCCCTGCCATGGGCAGGGACACCTCCCACTGTCCCAGGGTGCTCCAAGTCCCATCCAGCCTGGCCTTGGACACTTCCAGGGATCCAGGGGCAGCCACAGCTGCTCTGGGCACCCTGTGCCAGGGCCTCACCACAGTAAAGAACTTCTTAATGTCCAATTCCAACCTACTCTCTCAGTTTAAAGCCATTCCCCTCTGCCATATCACTACAAGCCCTATACTCATCACGTAGGAGCCCAGGATGCTCTGGCATAGAAAGTGTGGGATGATGGGATCTGGGATGGATGCACATGGACCTGCCTGGGCATTATAATGCACCACAGATTAAGTACCTCATAGTTTTGGCACACTCAGCAACCCATCCCTTCAGAAATGAGAGTGCCAGAGAGGACACAATGGATAGCACATCGTCCCTTTTCTGCCAAAACAGGAGATCTAAAGAAAAGGAAAGACTTTCTTGCTCTATTTTCCTCAGCAGACACAACCCAGTCCCAGCCAGGCCATCTGCAGTCCCTTCTTCTTGCATCAGCATGGTTAAACTGGGACCATGTTTGCACACCTATATGGGAGAAGTTTTGGTAACCATGGCATGTGACCACAGGCAATCCTGCTGCTGGGCCACAGCACGGACAGGGCCATGGGACTGCACAGGGAGCGGAGGCGACTGGCAGGTAGTGTTCCAAGAGGCCAGCTCCACATCTGGCACAGCTCCACATCTGGCACAGCACCCACAGACAGGCTTCAGAGCTCTCCCAAACCCAGCCCCAACCAGGGCACACTCTGTGCCCAGACACATGGGACAAGGAAAGTGCTTAGAGGTACCCATGTGTGGATGCACCTCTTCCTGAGACAGATCAGCAAGACTGGACTATTACTTTGATTTCGTGTTCCTGTTTTAGGAGAATTATTGCCAGGATAATTTGTGAGAGCAGTAAATCACAGCAGAGGACGTCTGCATGGAGAAGAGATTCCCTATCAGCAGAGAGCATTGCAAACTATCAGCAAAGAGAGAGCCACAGGCAGGGACTGGAAGCTGAATACAAGCTCGGCTTGGAAAGAATCTGCCAATCATGAGGATAAGTATCGAGGCTTACCAGGGAGCTGTGCACTTCTCGTGGTTCTTCCATGAAGATTAAGTGCCTCTTCCTAGAAGTTCTGCTCTATTCCAATAAGAGAAAAAGCCAGGACCCTGACACCCCTGCCCCAGCTCGGGCTGGGGGGGCTTGCAGTCCCTTCTGCTTTCTAAACCTTCCAACTCCCTCAGTGCCTTTGAGCTCAGAAATGTTCAGGCCACTCCCCTCACTGTCACTTCTGGAAGTGTCACCATGGTGGTGGACAGGCAAGTCTGGACCCAGAAAGGATGTCTGCAACACATGGTCAAGGAAACAGGAAACCTGAACAATGTGAGCAGAGAATGTGTGACCCCAGTGAAATCCTCCTCCATCTGTATTTGATGCCTGGAAAAGGGATCAAAGCGTCTCGCAAAACATTAAAATCCAACAGCACAAGCACTTCTCTCCCACGAGATTTCCTAGGATCAGAATTCCATGTAGCAGGGGCACATACAAGAGCCAGCCACCCAACAGGTCCTGTTCTGCATGACAAGCTATGGTTTTTGTTTGCTGTCTGCAGAAACACAGAGATGGAATTCTCCTGATAAATGCACAGCAGAGAGGAAACAGAAACGAGCAGCAAATGCCGAAGACATCTCAAAGCAGGAAGGGCACTGGAGCTCTTCAGCACCGAACGACATGATAGAGAGGTGGCAAAGGCAAGCATGTGGAATGAGAACAGATCTATGGGGTTAACTCACCCAATCCAGGACAGCAGCACTGAGAAGAGGCAGAGGGATTTGCTGTTTAGGTCAGAGCACACAAACCTGACCATTATCTGCGCTTCTTCCCCTGCATCCATTGGCACTGGGCCAGAGATGCCAAGAAGAGGACAACCTGTGTGGGCTGAAGAGCCACCCCACAGCATCACAACCCTGACCAGGAAATACTGGGTACTGCTATACACAGATGGTCTAGAAGCACGTCTGAAGAGAAGGACAGCTGGGTCAGACACCCTGGATGCTTCATGTGAAGAAGAGCAGCAGCCAGGGCGTGCCCATTGGAGCCCTGACACCTTCTGTCCGGCTGGGCCAGCTCACAAAAGGGCAGCATGGCCAGCAGGGAGGTGGTGGGTGCCTCTCCCACTCCACCTCTTCTGACTTTCTGACTATTTTCTTTTTCTTTTCTTTCTTGATCTTCTTGATCAAGTTAGCAGCATCCCAACTCATCCTGCTCCTTTGGAAGAACAGTTGGCATTGAGATTCCCTCCCAGTAGTGGAAAAGAAGCCAAAAAGGGTTTTATGCAGCAAAGTGAGGCAACAGGGAGTAATACACATCAGTTCAATCCATGACTTGACCCTGAGGCAAGCTCTGCCTTGCTCAATAGAGGAAAAGGACTTCCCATTTTCAAACTGCAGGAAATCCCCATTCTCCTTCAAAGAGGGATCTGGGGAGGAAACATCTGTGCGTTGACAAGCCTGAGCTCCCTGAAGATGTGTTTGCTTGCACCATGCTCCAACAGAGCTCAGACCAGGAGCAATTCCCAACACATAACCCCAGGGAAAGGAAAGCCAAACAATCCCAAACCCGCAAGTTCAGGCCTTGAGCAACCTGATCTAACTCTGAACAAGGGGTTGGAACAGAGATCTTCAAAAGTCCCTTCCAATTGAAATTCTTCTGTGATTTTATGATCCTATTTCAGCAGAGCATGCAGCCTTGGAGCAAATGAAGAGGAGCCTCTGGCTGTGGAAGAGGGCTGAGGGGCAGGATGAGCACACTCACCTGCTGCTGCCACCCGTCCAGTCACACGTGCAGACCCAGCACCACAAGGAAAGGCCACAGTGCCCAAACAAGCAGCTGCCCTGCAGTGCCCTGCCCAGTGCTGGAAGATCACTGGGCAAACTATGAAGGGGAAACTCCCTGCAAGGAGCAATGCAAGGACACAGCATGAATCTGCCCCAGAACAGCCTCTGTCCTGTGGGGAATGGCTTGTTCTGCACTGACAATACTGAGTTTATGTTTCTGTCTAACTGCAGCTTGTATGGCCACTGAACTCGGGAAAGCTGTGTGTCAGTCCTAGGGTATGGTGTAAAAAAGGCAGAGCCCCAGAATCATGGAATGGTTTGAGCTGGAAAGGACCTCAAAGCTTATCTCATTCCATCTCCCTGCCATGGGCAGGGACACCTTCCACTATCCCAGGTTGCTCCAAGCCCCGTCCAACCTGGCCTTGGACACTGCCAGGGATCCAGGGGCAGCCACAGCTTCTCTGGGCACCCTGTGCCAGGGCATCCCCACACTCCCAGGGAAGAATTTCTTCCTAAAAACTAATCAAAACCCACTCTCTACCACTCCAGGCCCTTGTCCGAAGTCCCTCTCTGGCTGTCCTGGAGCCCCTTTAGGTACAGGAAGGTGCTGTATGGTGTAGTTAAGGAAGAGGGGTCTGTGTTTGATGTCTGTACCAGCCCATGCCCTGGCTCCGGAGAAGGCCTGGGGCACCCACAAACCCCTCGGCACTCCCCGCAGCCTCTCTCTGCCTCGTACTTTGAGTCATTCTGTATTTTGTTCATTTTTATGCAATCTTCCTTGCTCAACATTTGGTTTCCATGGAGTCACATACACTGTGTGAAACAGATTTATATATAGAAAGTGGAACGGGTCATATGATCGGTCTTGGTTGTCACAGCAACCAGCACAGCTCCCCTTGGGCTGAATAGGATGGCACATTCTGCTGGGGACAAGTCACCCTCCCTGGGTGGCCCTGCCCGTGCCACTGCCCTGCAGCCCTGCAGCCCTGCTGTGCCAGTCCTCTGCTCTGGGCACGGGCCTTGGCACCAGCCTCCTGTGACACCAGCCCAGGTCCCCACAGAGGACAGACCCCTTGCCTGTGCCGAGAGTTGGAGCATCTCCGAGTGCTGGCAGGTTGAAGCTGTGGGCTGAACTATGCCCAGCACATACCCACATTTCAGTTCAGCTGGGCAGCTCTCCTTTTTCCCAGTTTTAAAAATCTCCTTGTGCTAACAAGTTTCCTCTGTGCCGTGCCACTCTGCTTCACTCCTTCTTCTTCCGAAATGACTTGTGCATCTCCATGCAGCGGCTGTTTCCTTGGATGCCATCTCTGCCACCTTCCCACCAGCCGATGGTGGCTGTGACCAGGTGGTGGCCNGCAAACTATGAAGGGGAAACTCCCTGCAAGGAGCAATGCAAGGACACAGCATGAATCTGCCCCAGAACAGCCTCTGTCCTGTGGGGAATGGCTTGTTCTGCACTGACAATACTGAGTTTATGTTTCTGTCTAACTGCAGCTTGTATGGCCACTGAACTCGGGAAAGCTGTGTGTCAGTCCTAGGGTATGGTGCAGAAAAGGCAGAGCCACAGAATCAGAATGGTTTGGGCTGGAAAGGACCTCAAAGCTCATCTCATTCCATCTCCCTGCCATGGGCAGGGACACCTTCCACTGTCCCAGGTTGCTCCCAGCCCTGTCCAGCCTGGCCTTGGACACTTCCAGGGATCCAGGGGCAGCCACAGCTTCTCTGGGCACCCTGTGCCAGGGCATCCCCACCCTCCCAGGGAAGAATTTCTTCCTAAAAGCTAATCAAAACCTACTCTCTACCACTCCAGGCCCTTGTCCGAAGTCCCTCTCTGGCTGTCCTGGAGCCCCTTTAGGTACAGGAAGGTGCTGTATGGTGTAGTTAAGGAAGAGGGGTCTGTGTTTGATGTCTGTACCAGCCCATGCCCTGGCTCCGGAGAAGGCCTGGGGCACCCACAAACCCCTCGGCACTCCCCGCAGCCTCTCTCTGCCTCGTACTTTGAGTCATTCTGTATTTTGTTCATTTTTATGCAATCTTCCTTGCTCAACATTTGGTTTCCATGGAGTCACATACACTGTGTGAAACAGATTTATATATAGAAAGTGGAACGGGTCATATGATCGGTCTTGGTTGTCACAGCAACCAGCACAGCTCCCCTTGGGCTGAATAGGATGGCACATTCTGCTGGGGACAAGTCACCCTCCCTGGGTGGCCCTGCCCGTGCCACTGCCCTGCAGCCCTGCAGCCCTGCTGTGCCAGTCCTCTGCTCTGGGCACGGGCCTTGGCACCAGCCTCCTGTGACACCAGCCCAGGTCCCCACAGAGGACAGACCCCTTGCCTGTGCCGAGAGTTGGAGCATCTCCGAGTGCTGGCAGGTTGAAGCTGTGGGCTGAACTATGCCCAGCACATACCCACATTTCAGTTCAGCTGGGCAGCTCTCCTTTTTCCCAGTTTTAAAAATCTCCTTGTGCTAACAAGTTTCCTCTGTGCCGTGCCACTCTGCTTCACTCCTTCTTCTTCCGAAATGACTTGTGCATCTCCATGCAGCGGCTGTTTCCTTGGATGCCATCTCTGCCACCTTCCCACCAGCCGATGGTGGCTGTGACCAGGTGGTGGCCAGCTCTCCCAAATCTCTGCACTCCTCTCTTTCTCGTTGCTCTGGAACACAGTGTGCATGCTTCCCACCAGCTCTGCCTGGTCTCCAGCCAGATCCACAGCTGCCAAAAGCCTCCCTTCTCACCCACCCAGGTCCCTGCCTGTGGCACAAGCATGTGCCCAGGACTTTGCTTTAATGTAATATACATGAAAAGCACTGTGTGAGCAGAGAATGAGCCTTCTGGGAATAGTATACTTTTCTCTGTCAGTACCATAAATGAGGGAAAAACAAACTCTTTCGGAAGAGTACATGACCCATGGAGATAGACCAGGTGATGTTTTCTGCCTCGGTGCTATGTGAGAGACCAAAATGTGTGGGAAGAGAAATGCTCTGACCTGTGAATTCCATCTTGACCCCTTCAAAATGGGGGCTGTTAAACCAGAAGGGAAAAATCTGAGTAACTCCAGTGCAGCTCAGTCCTCTCCTTTCCTTCCCAACATGTGCCTGGTGCACAGAGCCATGTGCCAGACTGGGAGAAGTCACAGCACCGAGCTGCAGCTGAGCCTGGCTCCTGTGGTGGGTCATGTGGGACTCCTGGCACCAGGGCTGGTCCAGATCCCACCACAGACGATGCTCACTCCCCGGCAAAGCAGCAGCTCGGGGAGTGCTTGGCAATAGCTGTCAGTGGGTTTTGGCTGAGGAGGGAAGGTAGGCAGGTGCGAGAAGTAGGGAGCATAAGAAAGATGGCAGGGTTGAGATTCGGTGTGGGGAAAGAGCATGGGAGTGGGGCCCTGATTTGAGGAGGGTGGTTAGCAAGAAGGACAAGGAAAAGCCTTTGACAGCAGGGATTTGGGGAGTGGCCAGTGTGCAGGAGGGTGAGGGCAGCCTGCAGAGGACAGCCCAGCTGTCAGCCTTCTCGATTCTTCCTCTGCCTGAGCTCTGCTCCCTTTCCTGCGCTCCTTTCTCTGTGTGCTCTCGGGGGGTGACAGCGTGCAGCACTTCCTGACAAGGGTGCAGAGATCTGGCACTGAAAGAGCAACCAAGAAAGGGGAAATGAAGTACCACCCTCTCACCAGGTGCCAAGGAGCATGGACAGGCAGATGGGAGCAGTGTCTGTTCTGAGAAAGCCCATCTAGAACACAGTGACCACGGCTGCATGCACATGGGCCTCCCTGCAAGGATAATGCACCCCCGGGGAGCTCTGGAATCATCCCCAGGAAAACACATGTTTGTTTTCCCTTTCTGTGCTAATAGACAACAAGTCACTTAATGGACAAATCTGTGCAATTCCCTCTGAGCAGCCCCTCTCCTGTACCCAGCTGAGCCATGCATGGACAGGTGATGGCCAGACTGACACTGGACAGGAAAAAAGCTGTGAGTATCCACATCGGGCAGGAGCAAGGAACTGGCACTGCTGGGTGGAGCTTCCACAGCATGGCCTTGGAAGGCCAGTGAGGGGACATCTAGACAGACTGCTGTTATATTAGGAAAAATTTCTTCACCAGATGGGTGGTCAGGCTTTAGAAGAGGTTGTTAGGGCACGTCATAGAACCGCTGTCCCTGGAAGTGCTCAGAAAACGTGCAGATGTGGTGCTAAGGGACATGGGCTAGTGCTGGACTTGGCAGCTCTGGATTAATGGTTGGACTGGATGATCTCAGAGGGCTCTTCCATCCTTAGGGAATCTGTGATTCTATGGAGGGCCCAACCCCACACACAACGGAGCACAGAGGAACAGGAACAGAACACAGAGGGACAGCGATGCGACCTGAGATAACCTAATCCCACAAACACAGCACCCTTGTGGTGAGAGCCATCAGGCTCTTGGTTTGGGGTGAAAACCATCCCCGTGAGTCATGGGAAAGGTTCTCTAGATCATGGAACAGACTGATAGCGGGATGCAGGGAAAGAGGGATTATACAAGGCAAGGGATGATTAGGGGTAGATGGTTAGAGAAACAAAGGTGGGGGAAGGGATGAAACCAGTGAAGGGTAAGAGGATTCAAGGAACCAGTCAAATAGGCAGCTGGTGATCATTTTTGTCTGTCCACGCCCTGACTAATGACTGCAGTCTGTCCTGTCTAAGAAACAGGGTACTGAAGAGAAAAGAGGCAGATCTTGGCATCAACACATGGCCTTGGAGACCCCCTGTGAGAAGTCAGCATATGAACCATACAGAAGTTAAAAGTCCAGTGAAAGAATGCCAGGAAGGACTGGGCTGGTACCTCTTACCCGTTCCCAAGCACATCTCTGTCCAGCTGCCTCCCTGAAACATGGAGCAAACCCTCCCAGCAGCCAGTTTCCCTACAGCAGTCAAGGAGTTTTTCTGAATTAGCTGTAGTCTTTTTCCTTCTTCCCCAAAAGAAATACAGAAGTTAGCACTCTTCCATTCCTCTGTTTTCCTTTCAGCACCAGTGTTTCTTGCTGTTCAGAGAGTTAACATTTGGAATCTCACTTGCTAACTAGCAGAGTGGGTACAGGCTCTGGAGGCCTAGGCATAGTTCTTCTGCCAGAACACAGCCAGCTTGGGTTACCAACAAGCAGCACACTGAGTGCCCTGCCCTGCTACCTTTCTGTCATCAGAAAATGATGCCATGCTGTCTCCCTACCACAATGTCTCAAAATAACAGGATGTGGCCAGCTGGGACAAAGCTGATTTCCCAAGAGATCCAGAGCTGCTGTGAGCACAATTTCATGTTTCTATGCCAAAGCTCTGCATGCTGCTGCGTAGACTCAGCCCACTCGGATATGACAGAGTTTGACATGAGCTTCTTGAGTCACAGCCCCATCCCCTCAGCGGGAATGGAGACCCAGAGCTCTGCCAGAGGCTGGCATGAGCTGGCTCTCCTGGCTGCTAGGGCTCTCCTGAGCAGGAGTTACCACACCATGGCTTGGTCGGGTAGGAATGGGCAGAAGAAGGTGAAGGACTGGGGATGAGGCACACGCCAGCCCTCCAAGAACCCTGGGCTGGATGTGCCCTGTGCCAGGGCAGCCCAGGAGCAGGCAGGAGCCCTCCTCTCTTCGCTGTGGAACCCCCAGTGCCCACAGAGCTCCCAGAGGGACCTGCAGGTTGTGCCCGGAGTGGGGGAATGGCCGGAGACCCTGGCAGGCAGCTGGGAATGGACACTGGCCCTTTGCCTGACCAAGGGCTCGGGGCCCTGCAGGGCTGAGAGGGGGGTGTTTGGTCACCCTGGGACCCTGCAGGAGCCAGAGACCCTGGACCCAAAAATAACCATTGCAGTGGGTATGTGGATTGTAAGGCTATAAAGGCCCAGGGATTCCTTTGTTTGAGGTCTCTCCCCAGGGCTGTTTCTACTGCTGTGCCACTCAATTACTAAGCTATTTTTTTTCCCAAAATTTGATGCCTGATACTCTGTTGTGGGAAACCTGGAGTAGAGAAGTTTTTTTACAAGCCTCACCCTCCTCAGGAGGGATGTGCCACTCCGTCTCTGACACCAGCATCTGGTACGAGGCAGAGCACCAGGGCCAAGCACTCTGAAGGGCTGTGTTGTTCTGGGCATCCGGGGACAACAGGGCCATTGTTGAGCAAACCTTGTATTGTCAGAGTCACCCCCAGAAGCACAGAGAGTCACAAGTCCAGATCAAGCCAGCTGCAGCATTACTGCTTGTCTCCAGTTTGAAATGACCTGCTGTGGGGACAAATCCCTCCCTGAGTGGCTGCAGAGCGTGGCACACCAGCTAGATGCTCAGGGGCACACTGCTTGCTCCAGGGCTCTGCCCTGGAAGGCTGAGTGGAAGCAGTTAAAAAAAGAAACTTCCCACAGACTTTAATTCGCTGTCTGACCCCTCTCCCTGGGCAGTGGCATGAAAAAGGGGGGTAGAAAGTCACCCACAGCAGGCTTGAGGGCAAGCAAAGAGCTGGGCAGCGTGGCTGCCTTCTGGAATTCTTGTGCCTGCGAGTGCAGCTGGGTTTGGAGAAATGGAACATCTGGGAATAATGCCAAATGTTTTAATGCGGGGCCTCCAGCCTGTGCACTGCAGGAAGCTCAGCCCGGCTGAGCGCTCTCTCTACCTGCACTGCTATCTCCCTCCAGCATCCTCTGCAATTCCAAACAATGCAATTCCAGCATCCTCTCTCCTGTCTGTGCCAGGGCATGCCTTCATGTGCTTCATTTCTCATACACCACCAGCGTTTTAACAAGCCCAATTCTACTTCTGCGTTCTGCAGTTTCCCAGACACAATAAAATCACTTGATAGCAACTACTAATTAGTGTCCTTCTAGGAAGGAAGGGATTCTCCCTTAAAATACAGAGACTCTCTCCCACGTGTGCACACAAGCACGCATAGCAGAGCTAAGGCACAGCAACCTCAAACCTTGCTGCAGTCATCTGCCAAAAGCACCTATTTACAGACACATTTTGGAGCAAGTAACATATCTATGAGTTAGGAATGCAAGCAAAAGCATTGTAGAGAAGTTTCTGGAGATCTGGTCAGATCTCCAGAGCTAGTGTATTCTCCTTCTCATAAGAAGTTAATAAAATAACATTCTGAGAGTGTCTAAAGAATAATCTCAGTCAGTTGTCTGTATTTATCACAGAATCACAGAGTGCTTCGGGTTGGAAGGGACATTAAAGCTCATCCCATTCCAGCTCACTGCCATGGCAGGGACACCTTCTACCAGACCATGTGGCTCTGAGCCCTGTCCAACCTGGCCTTGGACACTTCCAGGGATGGGGCATTTATTTATTCATCTATAACTACTTCTAAAAAGATTTTAACTAATCTTCTCTCCTTTAGGAAGAATGTTGGACAAGAGAACCTTATGTTTAATGATCTGCATTTCTGATAATTTTATTGTAAGTACTATCTCAAACCCATGAAATTAAACAAAATTGGAACAGTTAGCTCAGATTCTGTTCCTGGCCCCAGGCCCTAAGCAATCTTTTGGCATATTATAGCTACACTTCCCTCTTCTTTAAAATGAAATTTGCTTCCCTCTGTTGCTGTGGTTGGGCAGATCCCCTCATAACAGGCCTTACTACTTTTGCAAGCAGCCTGGATGGAAACCTTTTATCTACAAACACCCCCAATTTTTCTTGAATGGTGCTTCCCTGCAGAGGAAATCTGTTCCCTGGATTAAATGGGACTCCATGACCAAAACTTTGGGAACCTCAGATGCAGAGAAAGCAATGAAATGGCCAAGATACAAAGTGCTGCCAGATGCACATTCCTGCGCCCTCCCTCGTAATCTCTCTCAGGCGTGGGGAATGTGACTGTTGTGCCTGTAACTCCAGAGCACAATGCACTCACACAGACACACCACCTCTATTTTTTTATTTTTGCTGCTGCCACAAATCTTAATAAACGAGCAAACAAACAAACAACAGAATAAGGCACGGGGGGAAGGTCATTCTCACAGCTTGGCAAGCCTGAAGGAGGCTGCAGGAGCCCCCGCACAGAGCCGGAGCTCACCCTGCCTGCTGCTGTGGCCAGAAGGACGGGCAGACAAGCAGCCGGGCAGACAAACCAGCAGATGGACAGGCTGCTCCGAGAGCAGGGCCGTGTGTCCATCCCTGCTGGCCGGACAGGGTGGTGCAGGCAGGGCAAGGGACTTCAGGTGCAGTGCAGAGCGCTTGGTGCCCCTCGCGGCTGGGACAGACCCCTGCCAGGCTCGGCAGACAGGGAGAGCCCCACTGGCACCAATTCCTGCATCTGCAGCAGTTTCCCAGGGGCCCCTTCTCCACGCATGCCAAGTGTGGGGCTGCCTCTGTACCCTGACAGAAGACTGCGATGTCACTCAGGAAAATCCTCCTTCTCCAGCAGGCTCAGCAACTGTCTTGGGTTGCAATATGTAACCAAAAATGTGTATTCTAATTTCATCTGTTGAAACCGGTTGAAAGATATTTTTATCTTTTGTAACTCCAGGGGGAAAGAGGGCGGGTGCCTTCTGTTAATGGGTCAATCATTAAAACCAGATGGGGCAGTGCTTCCTTATCTTGTCCTCCACCCATCCTCCTCCAAGGGGATATCACCTGGGAATGAGCCATTTAAGGCTCTCCTTGTGACCGATAACATCACATCATCCCACTGGGAGATGTTCCACTCAGTGGGAGGAGCCAAAGCCTCTCTACCTGCATAAAACCTGCAGCTCAGAACACCAGAGCAGCTGGTTTTTCCACTGGATTCCCCGAGGAAGACTGGACCCATCCTGTCACCACCGG
>WEIT01018915.1:0-12911 GCA_013389985.1 Dryoscopus gambensis | reverse complement strand
TCCTTTGCACACGAGGCTCCGGGCGGCCGCCAGCAGCGACTGTCCCCGGCCTCGCAGCCACTGTGCCTTAGCCTGAGCTGGCCGCTCCTGCCCAGCTGCCCCCCGAGCCTCCCGGGGCTGTCCCGGTCCCCCAGGGCCGGCGGTGTCCCCCGGAGCTGCCGTGGGGTGACTGGCGGCGGTGGCAGCACCCAAAGCACAGCTGGCAGCGCCCAGCGGGGCCCCGGCCCCCCCTGTATCACGTCCAATTTGTACACGGGCTTCTCGCCCTTTTTTTTTTCTTTAGTCGAAACGGAATGAGCAATAAAGTGACATTAACNAGCCCCCTCCTCTCCTTTGCACACGAGGCTCCGGGCGGCCGCCAGCAGCGACTGTCCCCGGCCTCGCAGCCACTGTGCCTTAGCCTGAGCTGGCCGCTCCTGCCCAGCTGCCCCCCGAGCCTCCCGGGGCTGTCCCGGTCCCCCAGGGCCGGCGGTGTCCCCCGGAGCTGCCGTGGGGTGACTGGCGGCGGTGGCAGCACCCAAAGCACAGCTGGCAGCGCCCAGCGGGGCCCCGGCCCCCCCTGTATCACGTCCAATTTGTACACGNGGCTTTGTTGTGCATTTGGTTTGCCCAGACCCCCTGAGCTCGGGGGCAGCAGCAGCTGCAGGAGGGACAGAGCCGCTCTCATCTTATGCGGGCCACTGCTGTCCCTCCCTGGTGTCCCCCACCCCAACCTCAGCAGCGACTCGCCCGCCGACAGCAAATGACACACCACGCTGCACTGACACATGTTTAATACTAAAAATGATTAAAACCAACTTAACAAAACAACCCGAAGGTGGGCGCTGCCCCAAGACAAGGGCTCCCAGCAGCCTGGCAGGGATGGCCCCAGGCGCTCAAGCTCTGCTTGCCGTTGTGCCAGCTGGTCTGGTGGCACCAAAACTGTCCCATGGCTGAGGCTGTGACACGCCTGGCAGAGCTGCAGGGCCCTCCAGGCTGGTGGTACCTCGGGAAGGGCCTCAGAAAGCAGCGCTGGGGCAGCGCCGTAAGAAAACAAACATTGAAACACACCCGGCGTGGAGGAGAAGGCAAAGTCTCTGCAAAGCTGGCAGCCAGCACGGCTGTGGGCAAGGAACCGGGGCGTGGGCACTGTGCCGATGGCTCTGTGTGCCCCACAGCAGCCGCGGGCACCCCAAAGTCTCTGTGGGGCAGGCTGTGCCCCGCAGCACAGACCCGGTGCCCCGGGCCGGGCACTGCTCTGGCACAGGTCACCCAGCACTACCCCGCGTGTCCATCGCGCTGCCGAGGCTCCCACCCCGGTGCTGGCGCCGGCCGTGGGGCTGGGCAGCTGGCACAGGGGTCACTGGGCTTCCTGGTGCAGACACCGGGTCCGAGCCACCCACACAGGAAAGGAAAACGCTGGGCTCCGTCCTGCTGCTTCCTCTGCCACCTCTGCCACTTCCCTCCCACGGCCACGGCGCCCCAGCGGGGACCAGGGCTGGCCTTGGGGTTGCTCCCACCCTCGGCTCATGGGACTGGGACTTGACAGAGCTCCAGGGGCTCTGGTTCAGGGGTTAATGCTCCCTCTTAGCTTCTGTATCTGGTGTGTCACTGGGGACGGGACACTTGGTGATGCGATGACGTGGGGCGTGGAAGGTTTAGCATCACCCCAACCCCAAATCCAAGCGCGCAATGACCCAGGGACGAGGCAATGGCTCCATCCATGGACCCTCTCAGCTAGGCAAATAGTGGGGCTGAGCATTTCTGTGGTTCTCTCTGACTCTGCAGCCACAGGCAGAAGCCAGATCCCACATGGAAGAGGGGGCCTGTGGCAATGTCAGGACACACAGTACCCATGGGACAGCCGGTCCTGAGGTCCTTGGAGAATTTTGATAGCCTCACGCTGAGTCTTAGGTCAAAAGCGTGCCTAAAGGTAGCAGGGTGGGACTAAGGGGGTTGGGGGAGAAGGGAAGGGACAAGTAATGGCTGGGGCGGGCAGGGGATCAGGACAAAGCAGCTGTGGGGGTGTTCAAAGCCTCCCCCAGCAAAGCAGGCAGGGCACACACCTGAAAACTAACCTACACTGAGAAAATGAAACTCAACAAGCAAACCCCGCACCAGGGAGAGGACAAACCCCTCGGCAAGCAGCACTCCTGCATGGGGCAGCACACGGTGGGGAAGGGGATAGGGACCTGGGGCTGTCTGGCCACGCAGGAAAAACAGGCTGGGGCAGGGGGAAACCTGCCCATGAAGTCCACGGCCTCTCCAAGGGGTACAGGCTGGACTAAGCAACCCCAAAGTCTGTGCCGGCGTGTCCCCAATCTCTGCCCTCCGCAGCCTACAGACCCAAAGAGCCACCAACGCGTGGCTCGAGCTCTCTGCACCCAAGCAAACCAAGCGAAAGGCTGGCGATCCAGCACGGGGCTCACCCAAAGCCTCCCTCGCCAGCGGGGCTCTCCAGCTCCGCGCTGGCACTGCCCAAAGGCTGGCGGGACCCTCAACGGCCCAGCCTCCACGTGAACCATCCACAGCAATGACCTTCCCAGCTGGTCTGCCCTCGGGGGGCCCTTCGCAGCACGGCCATTCCGGGGTGGGTTGAAGACGTGGCGTTTANTCCCATGGCGCGTTCCCCTACCCTCCCTGCTCCCTGCTCCCAGCTCTCAGCTCCCAGCTCCTTGCCAAGCTTCCCGGTGGGCCTCAGAGGCAGCCCTGCATCCCAAAGGCTGCCTGCTCCCGTCTCTGTGCTGCCCAGGGATGATTTGGGATCACTGCCCGCTGCCCACACGGGGTGGTGGACTGGCCACAGGCTGGGAAGAGGAGGTCCCTGCCTGACCCAGGCCAGGAAGACGGCCCGCGACCCTGGCTCCAGCAGGAAGCTGGCGCTATTATTCTGTTGATCTCATTACAAGATCTAAAGCCACCCCTTATTTTTTGTGGAGCTTTTTTGGAGTCGCCACTGACACCGAGGCACTTCTGGCTGGGACTCAGACAGACACCAAGATTTGATGCCTGAGAAACAGCCGAAGGGATCTTGCCCCCAGATGGATGAGCTGCCCCGCACGCAACGCGCCAGGCTGGGATGTGGGAGCCACGCTGATGTGTGTGCGAGGCAGGGGAAGCATATGGGGTATGTGTAAGCAGCTGGGTCCTGTGACCAGAGTACTGTTCCTATGAGCACAGGAAACACAGTGCCTCCGAGCCAGGACGGGAATGGAAAAAACAGAGTTTATGGGAGCCCAACATGGGCCCAGATTGGCTGCGCAGGGAGCGGCAGGACGAGGGGAAGGGGAGGGTGGCCAGGAACGCGGGCTACGGTCACGGTGTCGGGGCTGGGGATGGCGGGCGAGCGCCCGGCTGGCCTGTGCTGGAAGGAAGGGAATTGGGGGCTCAGTGGGAAGGCAGGCCAGGGACTGAGAGCTGCCTCAAGTGGGACCGGGAGGTTTTGCGCGGACGCTTTAAGAAATGTGTAACAATAAACATCCTCTGCTCCGCGCTGGTGACGCGCCTCCTTGTTACAAACCAGAGGCTGTCAGCTTGTCAGGCCCCATTCCCCATAATCCACATGATTTCAAAATTCAGCATCATTTGCACATAAACATTTGGTGACGGTTTCTCTGTGAATCTGACAAGTTAAGCTGCTAAGAATTCGTGCTGACAAATGCGGGTTGATTTCTTGGGCAGCTGCTGATGCGATTCCCATCCCTGCCGCCCTGGCAACAGCCTGGAGGCTGTCTGGTCCCAGCACACATGGCTGATGCCAACCAGGAATCCAGAGGAAAAAGAGTGCTGGACAGAAGGCATCAGAGGTCGTGGGGAGGAGGAATTTTCTGGCCCTTTGTCACCACAAAAATGGCTCTGTGGATGTTTATGGTGGGTTTGTCACAGGCCGGGGCATCCCCAAGGTACCATGAGGTGACATTTGGCAGTGAGGTGGGAGGGCCACAGCCTGGGGCTGACCGGAGGCAGGAGGTGGCACCTTGGTGTTGAAAGAGGCAAAATGCAGGAGGGAACATATCCAAGGGCCATGAAAGAGAAATGGGAGGAGTCCGTGGAATGCAACGGAGAAGAGACAAAGAGGATGTGAGGATGTCCCACCTTTGTTGGAGGGCATGAAATCCTTGGCCTTGTCATTGCAATAGTGGAGGCAGCAGGACAGAATCAGGTCATCGTTGTTTCCCTGGAAAACAAGGGTAAGGTTACCCCTGGCAGGGAAAACTTTGCACCCCCACCACCCCGACTGCTGCGCCGCCTCAAGACACCCCANGGTCATCGTTGTTTCCCTGGAAAAGAAGGGCAAGGTTACCCCTGGCAGGGAAAGCTTTGCACCCCCACCACCCTCAAGACACCCCGACACAGCTCAGTGAGAGCACAAAGCCACCCCATGCCCAGAGCTCACGATTCTCAGGGTCCCTGGGTTTCCCTGAGGAGGTGCTGGCAAAGAGCTCCCCGCCCTCAGTGTCCAGGATGCCCCTTACCTGCTGGCCAGTGGTGTCCTCACTGCGGANGCTGGAGCCGGGCTCCCGCCGTAAGGGGCTGCGTGACTCGCTCAGGGGCCCTGGGCCCCGCTCGGCCCCCTCAGCCCTCCTGGGCCCACTTGAGGAAGGTGGGGATGTCCCGCACCGGCACGTTGCGGGTCAGCGCTTTGACTCGCAGGTTCCGGTCGTCCGTCAGCAAAACCACCTCCCTGAGCAAACGGATGGGGTCGTCTGCAACGAGACACACGCAGAGAGCGCCGTGAAGCTCAGACCTGCCCCAGGCCTCGCGCCCGTCCCATGGCGCGTTCCCCTACCCTCCCTGCTCCCTGCTCCCAGCTCTCAGCTCCCAGCTCCTTGCCAAGCTTCCCGGTGGGCCTCAGAGGCAGCCCTGCATCCCAAAGGCTGCCTGCTCCCGTCTCTGTGCTGCCCAGGGATGATTTGGGATCACTGCCCGCTGCCCACACGGGGTGGTGGACTGGCCACAGGCTGGGAAGAGGAGGTCCCTGCCTGACCCAGGCCAGGAAGACGGCCCGCGACCCTGGCTCCAGCAGGAAGCTGGCGCTATTATTCTGTTGATCTCATTACAAGATCTAAAGCCACCCCTTATTTTTTGTGGAGCTTTTTTGGAGTCGCCACTGACACCGAGGCACTTCTGGCTGGGACTCAGACAGACACCAAGATTTGATGCCTGAGAAACAGCCGAAGGGATCTTGCCCCCAGATGGATGAGCTGCCCCGCACGCAACGCGCCAGGCTGGGATGTGGGAGCCACGCTGATGTGTGTGCGAGGCAGGGGAAGCATATGGGGTATGTGTAAGCAGCTGGGTCCTGTGACCAGAGTACTGTTCCTATGAGCACAGGAAACACAGTGCCTCCGAGCCAGGACGGGAATGGAAAAAACAGAGTTTATGGGAGCCCAACATGGGCCCAGATTGGCTGCGCAGGGAGCGGCAGGACGAGGGGAAGGGGAGGGTGGCCAGGAACGCGGGCTACGGTCACGGTGTCGGGGCTGGGGATGGCGGGCGAGCGCCCGGCTGGCCTGTGCTGGAAGGAAGGGAATTGGGGGCTCAGTGGGAAGGCAGGCCAGGGACTGAGAGCTGCCTCAAGTGGGACCGGGAGGTTTTGCGCGGACGCTTTAAGAAATGTGTAACAATAAACATCCTCTGCTCCGCGCTGGTGACGCGCCTCCTTGTTACAAACCAGAGGCTGTCAGCTT
This sequence comes from Dryoscopus gambensis, assembly GCA_013389985.1. Lineage (NCBI taxonomy): Eukaryota > Metazoa > Chordata > Aves > Passeriformes > Malaconotidae > Dryoscopus > Dryoscopus gambensis. The sequence continues at coordinate 7,242 of WEIT01018915.1, read as the reverse complement.
GTCAGGCCCCATTCCCCATAATCCACATGATTTCAAAATTCAGCATCATTTGCACATAAACATTTGGTGACGGTTTCTCTGTGAATCTGACAAGTTAAGCTGCTAAGAATTCGTGCTGACAAATGCGGGTTGATTTCTTGGGCAGCTGCTGATGCGATTCCCATCCCTGCCGCCCTGGCAACAGCCTGGAGGCTGTCTGGTCCCAGCACACACGGCTGATGCCAACCAGGAATCCAGAGGAAAAAGAGTGCTGGACAGAAGGCATCAGAGGTCGTGGGGAGGAGGAATTTTCTGGCCCTTTGTCACCACAAAAATGGCTCTGTGGATGTTTATGGTGGGTTTGTCACAGGCCGGGGCATCCCCAAGGTACCATGAGGTGACATTTGGCAGTGAGGTGGGAGGGCCACAGCCTGGGGCTGACCGGAGGCAGGAGGTGGCACCTTGGTGTTGAAAGAGGCAAAATGCAGGAGGGAACATATCCAAGGGCCGTGAAAGAGAAATGGGAGGAGTCCGTGGAATGCAAAGGAGAAGAGACAAAGAGGATGTGAGGATGTCCCACCTTTGTTGGAGGGCATGAAATCCTTGGCCTTGTCATTGCAATAGTGGAGGCAGCAGGACAGAATCAGGTCATCGTTGTTTCCCTGGAAAAGAAGGGCAAGGTTACCCCTGGCAGGGAAAGCTTTGCACCCCCACCACCCTCAAGACACCCCGACACAGCTCAGTGAGAGCACAAAGCCACCCCATGCCCAGAGCTCACGATTCTCAGGGTCCCTGGGTTTCCCTGAGGAGGTGCTGGCAAAGAGCTCCCCGCCCTCAGTGTCCAGGATGCCCCTTACCTGCTGGCCAGTGGTGTCCTCACTGCGGAAGGAGATGGACTCCAGCTCGTTGCCCCGGCTGGTCAGAGCCCTCAAACAGTTGTCCCGGCTCTCGAATCGCTCCTCCAGGAACTCGATGGACTTCCTGGCTCTCTCCTGCACTTGGCGGGCATAGCCTGCAGCCCGGTGCTCCATCTCTGGGCCCTTGGCCAGGCCATCCAGCTCGTTTATCACTTCAAACAGGAAGAGGAGGTACAGTTACTATGGGACAAGGTGCTCCCGTGACCTGCTGCTGGAGCACGCAAGTTGCCAAGGCCTCCGGGCCGGGGCACTGGGAGCTGGCTCAGGAAATCTGGGTTCAGCTGCCGAAGTGTCCCTGTGCTCCCGCACTTGGCTGCGGATCTGGAAAAGCTTTGCTGCCTTCCACCTCCGTGGGTCACCTGGCTCGGCCCCGAGAGCGCAGGCACCTCGCCCCCACAGAGTAACTGCTGAGGGCAACTGGTTCTGCTCCGCCACACCCCGGGGAGCATCGCTGTGCCCCCCACCCTGCACTCCTGCGTGATGACCAACAGCACGTCCGTGCCCGGGGCTGTCAGGAAACCCTGAACTCCTGCATCCTGCTCCTCCAGCTCTGAGCACAGCGACGGCCAGTGGCACCGTGCCTCCTGCCCGTGTGGCACTGCCTGGCTCTGCACTGTCTGGGCTGCACATGGGAACAGGAAGCAGGCAGTTCCCGCCCTGGCACTATTTCCCGCACAAATCCCAGGCCTGTTTTCCCACCTGAAGCCACCACCCCGTGCTCCTGGCAGGGAACACGCTCCTTTCAACACCTCACCCATCTGGCTTTGCGCATCTGTCCTGCCTCGAGACGAGCTTGGAATCCAGGTGGATTCCCAGCCTGCTCACCTTGACTGGAACCTCTTGTACTGCTGCCAAGTGCTTGGGAACTGCAGCTGCTCCAGCCTGACGAGCCCAAGGGACCCCAGAGCTCCAGGAGGGACCAACCCTCGGGTGCTGGGGCTGCTGGAAGAGCGGCTGTGAGTGTGCGAGTGATGACGCTCGTGTGCACATCTGGACACACCCCTGTATGCCCGGCCTCACAGCTGGCAGCAGGGCCGGGCACACAAATGTGAGTCCAGATGTGCAAACAAGAGTCCCCTGGCCGTGCTGGCGCGCGGGGCTGCGTGTGCACGGAGCCGTGCGCGCGGCAGAGCTGGTGTGCACGTGTGCGCGAGGGAGCCTCGGCTCTCTGTGTGTGTGTGTGTGTGTGTGTGTTTTAGCCATGGCTTCATTTCTGAAGATTGTTTCCGAGCTTGGAGCCAAGTCCTGAGTTCAAGTGGGAACTATGCATTCCTTGGGGGGTTCGGGGAGAGAGCTCGGGGTCTGAGGCCTCTCCCCAGTGCTGTGAATCACTGCCCGGGGAGCCTGCGTGATCGCTCTGTTCCATGGTGAGACTGGCACTCACTGTCTGGGTATTCCAATTAAATCTGCGTGGAGTTGCTTTGCTCTTCCCTGGCTGGAGACTCTTCTTGCTACCGACCTGATGCTGCCATTTCCACACAATGCACGGCTGGGCCCGGGGTGGGGGGAGCCGTGCAAGAACGGAACATCAAACAGGAAAAGCTGGTATTCCCTCCCGAAATCCGCCTTCCTGCTTCCAAGCTAAACAGGCTTCAAAGGGGAGGCTTGTTTGTGCTTCTGCACCAGGCCTGGCTTCTCCATGGCGGGGTCAGGCTCAAGGAGCACGGAGCAGGTTAAAGAGCAAGAGAAACAAACCCAACGAGAAGCCAAGCGCTTAACCCCTTGCTGCATCCCCGGGAAGAGCCGGGAGCAATGCCGGGGGAAGGGCACTGCGCCTCTCTCCAGTCTGCCCGTGGGACATGGCACCAAGGCCTCTGTCCCCAGCAGCCACAGGCCCAGGGGATGGCTTCCTTCTGCCCACACTGATGGCTATCCTCGGGGATGAGGGGGAATGTCACCAACACCTGGTGTGGACAGGGAGCTGCTGGCTTTGGGGTGCTTTTGGGAGGCTTGCGGGAGCAGCGGGAGATGAGTTACTCCGTCCATATAGGTGCTCAATCCTGCCTGTAGCAGGGCAGGCTTTTGCAGGTTGAGGGCAGCAGCATCTTGGACAGGGACAGGACCAGAGTTTTCAGCTCTCCTGCTGCCCCTGGCTGGGGTTTGATGGAGAAGCCTCACAGCAACCACCTGAGTGCACCAGGAGGCAAAGCCATGGCTCCAGGGCAGGTCCCAGCTCTCCCAGGTGTTAACATCCTCCACAGCCCCCAGGGCTTCCCAGGCTCTGCTGGTGCTGCCGACTGCCTTCCTTTCGCTTCTGCAGTGCCAAGCCACGGAGCAACTTGGCAGCTCCTGTGCTGAGCTGGGCAGACATCCAGCCCTGCTCTCCCCACCCAGGGGTGCCATCCCCAGCCCCAGGAATCCTTCCTGAGCTGGGCTGCTCACCCTGAGGGGAAGGGAAGCAGCCGGATGTTGGCTCTGGGGTGGGCAGAGCTGTCTGCTGGACACCAGGACTGTGTGTAGAACCCCCACAATGGCTCAGAGGGCAGCACCCTGCATGCCACGGGGTGCACCTGTGCCACCTCCCTGCCTGGACACTGGAAATGCCCACGGGACACGGCTGCTCCCTGGCCTCCTGGGGCTGTGGATGGGATGTGGGCTCTGCAAGGCTCAGCCCCACTCCTGCCCCAGCCTCTCCCGCTGCCCTCGGGGATGCTGCGAGTGCCAGGCTGGCACCGGGACGTGCCAGGCGCCGCAGTGCCACTGGCCGGAGCAGCGGCGGCACCTCCAGCCCGGAGCGTGATCAAACACTCAGAGCAAAGGCACCGAACCAAATCCTGCCGCCACCCCGGGAGACCACCCAGCAGCACAGCCGTTATCTGCCAGGGTGAGTGTTTACCAATAACGGGAACCAGCTTGCTGTTTTACTGCGAGCTTTATAAGGATAAAAAGAAGGGCTGGGCTTGAGCAGCTCCGAGACGCTGGGACACAAGCCGGCCATTTGCTCAGCCTGCCTAAGCCCCAGCTCAGCTGGGATAAGCTATCTGCTCTGATTGTTTAACAATTCCTCCTCCTCGCTCCCTTGGAAATTCCCTCCAAATCCCGTTTAACACCCATCTGCTTTCTCCCGGCCCCTGGCACCCCCAAATGCACAGGGAGAAGTTTGCTGAGTGCTGTGGGCAGAAGGCTGGCAGGGAGGGAGCAGGGTGACAGGGGCTGAAGGAATGCCAACAACGACTGGGATGAGACAGGGCAGGATGAAGTCCAGTCCCACGGCATGAGCTGACCAGCTCCAGACCACACAGGCACTGCGGGCACGTGGGGCACGGAGAGAGGGAGCCAGTCTGGAGGGACAGACCACACTGGGGGAGAGGGGAAGCCCCCCTCACAGCACTGGCCCTACTCACCGATCAGGGGCACCACCAGGATGAACTTCCTGCAGTCCAGCAGTGTGACCAGACTGCCGAGGTGGTCGATGAAACCATTGGTGTCTGGGACCAGAAAGACAGGTCTGATCTCCAGCTCCATCTGCCTCATTTGGCTCTGGTCTTTCAGCACGGCCTGGAGAAGAAGGAAGGACACATGGTGAGTAAGGAGGATGTCAGCCCTACGACCCGTGGACCTGAGAGCTGAAGATAAGCCTGGCTGGCACGTACAAACCCATGTGAAGGAGGCTGGGAGGAGGCTGCATCCATCCCACCTGCACACCCCAAACACCAGCTCTTGCAGGCCCACATTACACACGTGAGCAGGATGGCAAAAGCCTCCAAGAAAGCACTCTCCTAGAAAAACAGCTCTGTCCAGGCTCTGGGAGAACTGGGACCAGCCTTGAAAATGGAGGTATTTTGGGAATTGTCCTATTTGTGGGACTGGCAGCTGCCAGGATCATCTGCACAGGCGCCAAGGGGGAGGGAGGACAGGGGTTCTGGGGCTCCACAGGGAAACAGGTCAAGGTGACAACAGACAAAACAGACCAGTTTGGGATGTGTAAGTCCTGCCAACAGCCTCCTAACACAGGGACCCCAAGCAGGCAGCCAGAGGTCTGCAGGGTAGGGATCCTTGGCTGAGTATCTCCCTCACTGTCCTACCACCTCCTGCACATGCCTTGCCTTTTCCGACTCCATCCAGCTGGGAAATCGGGTGGGTTCCAGCCCTGAAAACTCACAGTACTGTCCTTGGTCGAGCCCTTCACACCCACAGAGACCAGAGGTGCTCACACTCGCAGGGGGAGGGTCTGCTGGGGCTCGCTGGCCGCCCTCTGGGCCGCACCTGGACGTCTGGCCAACGCCAGTTGCCAAAACGGGACCCCAGAGCTCACGTATGAATTTCGAGGCTCTCGAAGGACTTGGGCTCTTTAGTAAGTCACAGGCTTAAAAAACTCAGGATGCTATTCTAGTGCTTCCTCTGCTTAAAAATAGCTTCCCTGGACTCGCTGATGTTTGTTGCCTCTAATAGGAACCGGTCACCCATGGAGCACAGCAGAGCTGCTGTGGAACACATCCACCATGCAAATCCTTCTGAGACCGGGCTCGGACCCACCAGATGTGCCCTGGGCACACGTGGTGACCACCGACCCTGTCCTGCCCAATGTCATGGGGAGCTCCCCCTGCCCACAGTGAGGATGCCAACCCTCCCTCGGAGGCGCCCTGGAACAACGAGCTGCATGGGCCAGGAGTGGCCATGGAAAGAAGTGGTTTTTAATTCATTTCCAAGTGTTGTCATCTGGCTTTAAATCAAGGCAGCTTGATGCTGCCACCTCCCACAAGTGTCTCCAGGCAAGGCAGCAACCAGAACCTCACCACGTGCCTCTCACCCTCCTTCTGGAAGTGCTGGTCCTGGGGACGTGGCTCCCACAGACCCTGAGGGGTGACAGGCAGAGCAGGGAGCATGCCAGGTCCTGTCTGCTGCACGCCCGTGTGAGGACATGCCTTCCCCATCACACAGGGGACACACCAGTGTCCCCAGGCTGAAGCTCTGTACCAGCCATGTGCTAGATGCCATCCCTGCCTGTGCTCTGCCCTGGCACTCACCAGTGGCACAGGAAGAGCTACAGTCAGGGCCAACATGGAATCAATTTCAGCGTGGAGCTGCTGCTGCCTCCTCACCACGAGGAGAACAGGAGGTGGGGTGTCTCCACAGGGTTTCGGGGTGCGAGAGCAGCTGCTCGTCCCTGGGAGGCACCGGACTCTGCTCCACCTCCTTGGGGAGATGGAGAAGGGCCCCACTGACCAATGCAGAGACCCAGAGAGTGGCAAGCCCTTGTGTGGTAGCCAAAGAGGTCAATGGCCCTGAAGCTGCAGGAAGTGGGGATGAAACCACCCAGTCTCCACTGAATAGTGACAGTCCTATGTGAACACGAGCTTGTGGCAGGACAGCCCCCCGCCTGCACCCCAATATGGTTCCTGTGACTCACCCCAGCCCGTGCAGGTGACCTCAGGAGCGTGAGCAGGATGCTCTGGCCAGGGGGCACAGGGGTGACGGCGGGGGGGGGCAGTACCCTCGTGTGTGGCATTTGCCCCGGCGGCTCTCGCGGGCCGTACCCGGCCGATTCCTGGCAGCCGCCAGCAACGCCTGTGCCGGCCGTCACGTCCCATTCCGCTCGCCGGGCCGCCCGGTGAGAGAAGGACACAGGATGCGCCGGGAGTGAAAGAGCGAGGTCGGCGGGGAGCGTGCCAAGTCCCCGCGCACAGCTCCGGGCCGCTCGGGGAGCCAGAGGGAAACTCGCCTTTGCAGAGTTCAGAGGCCGGCAGCGAGATTTATTTTTGTTTGTGTGAGTAAAAGGCTGCAGAAGCCTCCGGCCAAGGGGTTTGGGGGAGAGAGGAGTGGCCTGTGATTCATGCGGACGCTGGCTGGCCCCACGCCAGAGATGAAAGGGAGCCCATGCGCGGCAGAACCGGGGAGGCCAGTTCTGCCTTAACCCTTCTGCCGGTCCGTGGGGCACGGTCCCGTGGGGAGGAAGGGGAGCACGGGGTGTGGATTGGGATGCCCACATCTGGGACCTGGCTTCTGTGCTGCCAGGGCTGCCAGAAGCGAGCTGCTGGCCCCACCTTGCCTCAGTTTCCCTAAAATGAAGACGGAGATGGTGGCCTGCGTGTCCTGCTGGGAGGTGGGGTCTGGAAACCGCCCTGGGGAGCGCAGGGTGGATAGAACAGCAGAGGTACAGCCTCACCCCGGCCCAAATGTTTTGGGAGAGCCAGATTTTAGCTTTGGCTTTTTTGGGTTAAACAAATAGGCTTGGCTTGGCTCAACTCAGTGGCAGGGTGACCCCACAGTGCTGGATGTGGCACGGGACCTCTGAGGCCGGGGGCTGCTTGCCCTCGCCTGGGCTGCCAGCTCCAACCCCCCCCGCCCCCTGCACCCGCACACTGCGGTGCCAGCGCTGCCCCTGCCCGCAGCCCCCTGCCCATCC
>WEIT01018911.1:26645-73001 GCA_013389985.1 Dryoscopus gambensis | reverse complement strand
CACGTGCATATTGGTCAGGCATTTGCTGTGACCCACAAGGTAGGCTAGTTGATACTGGGGCCATTGGCCTAACAAAACCAAATGTTAAAATAGAAGAAGGTTTCCAATATTTTCTTTATTGGAAGATGGAGAAAGAGACTCCAAAGGGAAGTGCAGTTGGGACTTTCACTACTGAAAATAGTTTATTAAAGTGAGAATGAAGCTGGGGCGCCAATGATACCATTTGTGAAAATAATCCCACCAAAGATACACGGCTTTTGCTAGTACACAGTTAGACATGCCTCCTCGCACATCCCCTCCTCTTTGCAGAGATGTATCACAGCCAGAAGTTTACATGGTATAAATAAGTTCAGAAGGCTACAAGCAACTGCCCTGTTTCCCACAGCTGGACACGACAAGGAGCAAGGTAGCAAAAACATCTCTGTCTGTTAGCAACAAACATTTCAACTCCACATGGATCCTGGTTCTCTTGTACCTCAGTTCTTATCCTGAGCTGCAGGACAGAGTCCACTTTTTTGGTAAGAATAAACAATAAACAAACGTCAGCCATGTGCAAAATTGCCAGCATGAACTAATGTTCATTTCTGGAGTGTGTGCAGGTGGTCAAGTCATCTTTTGTTGGCAGCTATATGGTAAAAAATTACATGAAATTATTAACACATCAACTTCCTGTATTATGTTGATGGCTCTTCTGCAAGGCCCTTTACTATGAAGAAAGGCCATCCTCTCGATATTTAGGCTACCTGCTTCCCAACAGAAATCCTCCCAGTAGCCACATACCAAGCTTAATACAGTATTCACAGACTTCACTGGCAGTAATGCAAGATCATAGTACAGATGACTTGGACAAACCTAATGATAGTTATCAAACACTGCTATATTTGGCTAGTAGGATTTCCTGTCTGCAATTTCTTGAGCATCTGTTCCTGAATTTGGGGATAAGAACAAAAAATGTGGCACTAGTTCATCTTAGGTATAAGGCTTCAAGAAATTATAAAAATAGGTTGCATAAAAAAACCCCAAACCAACTTTCTCAGCAGAATTATTCTCATCATTTCCTACCCACACTCAAAACTAATCTATCCTGTCAACCCACCTGCTTTTTTTGTTTCCCTGACTGGATGAAATAACACAGCTAGGCTATTGGTTCCTCCCACCAAGTCATCCAGCATTCCTGGATGTTATTTTAGATGTAAGTTTCATTTATTATCTGAAGTAATAAGCATAAATCCAGTTTTAAGGAAAATGCAGTTTTGTATAAGTCTATTGCATTGCATTCTGTGTGCTCCATCTGCATGTGCAATCTGCTTCTATATTTTCAGCCAGCTTGCATGGGCAGATTAATGCGCACAATTAGAAAGCAACCTCACAGGCGTTCAATAAACTGCCTTCATTATTACACTCAAGAGAGTCCCTTTGGATGTCTATAAAAGCCTAGTTTTCTGCCTGTTAGCTAAATAATTGACAACGCTTAAAATAATCAGGAGCAAATGAACAAAACGAAGACAATTGTGGTGAAAAGAAGCAAACAAAGGATTCTCAAGGCTGCAAATGCTTTTTGTGTGAGCCCTCTTTCATTCTCTTCAGCAACCTGTGTTAAAAGTCTGGTCAGGTTTACATTTGCACTTCTGTGGGGAAAATTTGTTGCCAGCCTGCTGTTTGAACCACACATCATAGGGGACTGAAAACTGGCAAGGACACTAGCATTTATCCTGTAAAAATTGATAAATAAATAAAAATTCTGTTTTGATTCAGGTTTTATTCTCCTGCATTTTATGACTTTTGAGAAAACTGCCTTGGCAGGCAAGTGTATATCAGCTTGGTTTGGTGAACCTCCTGCATTGTGTTTGGAATATGCATTCAGAGACACTCTGGCAAATTCTGTTTCCAGCTCCAAATTCTGAGCAGAATATATTGAGTGTGCACATGTACCCGAGTGCAGGAGTGCCAGGAATTTTTATAGGAATACAACCTTCACAAAAACAGAGGTATGAATATGTAGCAAAGGGAAGGATGAAGTGACACAACAGTCATCATGTACTATTAGAAAGTAACATTATTTTTTAGTCTGCTTTTTCCATTACATAAATAGGTAGATGGCTATTAGAAAAACAGTGGACCACATCCAACACTACAATTTCTGGAAAGTCAAATCCAAATTTAATAAAAGTATCTAACTAGAGATCTGGGCTAAAACCATATGGTGAGACACCCTACAGTTCAGACACAGATTCACACAGCCTGCACAGCAAGCCACTGAAAACAGCCAGTCATGACATATCCATCCTCATTACTGTTTAAATGACAACTGTGGTGTAGTAAATAAAGAGGGATGTCCTGAAAAGTCCTGTTCTTTGTTTCCTTTTGGAAAGATGGGCACTCAGTTCTTCCCTCGCATGGATTAGCAACTGCAAAGTACAGACTACACGAGCCTTCGTTACCTTTTAATGCACTCTGACAGAAACACAACCAGGCCAATTGTGCAAAATGCGTCCAGGATACCATGACTCAGAAGGAAGGACTTCATTTCATGTGTAAGTAGGTTCTGGTAAAAAGTCAACACCTACTCCCCATTTTCGAAATCTGGTAACTGCAGGCACAGAACCACAGCAACTCTGTCACCAGAAAATCCCTCACGTGCTGCTCCTCTGTTACCACAAACTATAGCAATTCCTGCTAAGCAGCAACTTCTCCACCCCAGAGTCGACTCCTGTGTGCTCTTAAGGCTTTTGATACACAGCTACTTCAGGAAACATCTTGTGAGTTTTTTCTGTTTTAGTCACCAAACAAAGCCTGAATCCACTGGGGTCAGAGGAGGGGCTGATCCCAAAATTGTGAGCTTTGCAGACTTTTTCATTACACTCTGCGTGTCTGTCTGGACTACATTCTCACAAGACACAAACACATATTCAAGCAACTGTGGTAACAGATATAGCTGACTTTCAAGGACCTGTTGTACACAAAGAAGCTAACAAGGCTTTCCAGAGATAGGAAATAACTATATTCTGTAGACAGCACAAAAGGTTACAGACAATCTTTCTTCTTAGCACTCACGTCATGTTAGACCCTTTGAAGGAGGATTTGCGTGAGAAGTTGTTGTTTTTAGTAGTGACAGGAATTTAATCAGAAAAACGAAATTCTGGGCAGCATCATACTTTATTGTCAGAGCATGTTAATGACATGAGAATCTTAAGTGCTTTTCCTTATCAAATAGAAGCGGCCCTTCATGCAGGAGAGGTACTGATTGGGCTGTACCACTTGGAGGCTGATACAGCTAAAGGTGGTGATCAATTTTAAAAGATTTCCCAGTTAATGAGGCTGCTGGTAGGCATTGATCTCCTCAGGAAAATTGTGATGTTGCAGCTACAGATCTCACAGAGGACAGACTAACAAGGGAGCTTATCTTTTGAAATGGCTCTATAGGCCACGACTTTGCAGAGGTCACTGCTTTATATGCAGCTCGTGACCTTCCTTCCCCCCATTCCCAGCAAGCAGAGGAGATCAAAATACTCCAGCAGAGACAGTGAGGAAAAGGGCACAACCTCATATTTGTTCTCTTCACCTCTAGACGAAGGGTCTTAGAGAAGGGAAGTAATGAGTCACTCATTTTTGCATGGTAGGCAAAAGCACATCTTTAAATACCGAGCGCTTCTATGTGAACGTGCTGCTAATAGCCAGGAGTACCTCAATGGAGTTACTTCACAAAATCTGAAATGTCACTTGGAAGCTTTTTGTTACTCTTGGATGCTGTGCTCCTTAATGCCAATGTCTCTTAGCAATGCATCCTCAACAGCATCCAGTGGTGCACCCTCCTCTTCCTGTGCCCATCAGAGAACTTCTTTCAGCTGGGGAAGGCACTGGTATCACTGTGTCTGTTGAGCAGGAAGCTCAGAGTCCAGCTGCAGGTTGAGCTCTGGGGGGGCTGGAACTCGAGCCCCAGGCAAAGGACCATGAACTGCAGACCTTTTGCATAACAAAGGGCCTGGGAACCTGTGACCTGGCCAGGGGAATGGACACCGGGAGACACACAGGAGCCAACAACCCCCAGACTTCCCTCTGCTTCGACTGTGAGGGGATAGAAGCCCAGGGGGTCCTCTGTTCAGGGTCCCTCCTTGGAAGCACCAGCTCAAGCTGCTATTTTGTTATTTATTTATTGCACCATGATTAAATAATTTTAAGTATCTGGACATCTGAGACTCTTCAGTGGGAAACCTGGGGTTGAACTGGTAGCGAAACCTGGTTTGAACCTGATGTGACTGGGTGAACGTGGTGGGTGTGACTGTGAAGGCGCCTCAGTCCCAGCTCAGGTGGTGCGAGAGTGACTGACAGAGTGGCTCCTGGATGGTTGGACAGGCGAGTTTCCTTAACACTGCAGCGTGTGAGGGCTTTGCTTAACCAAAATTGCATTCACTGGAGGTAGGTTTCTGGCTCACTTCCTCCGGGTGTATTATCTACAGGGCCCTCCTGGTGTATGTTCAATACATAGTACATACAAATAATGTTCTGATAGTTAAACATAAACTCAAACAATGGAGATTCAGACACTCCAATGATCAGTCCATCTTCACTTTCAATTGCATCAGAGATGACACCAGCTGAATGCTTACAAGGCTTTCCTTAATCTGTGGACAGAATGGCTGCCAGCCAGTGCCCAGGCAGCCAGAGCTCCTGCACCACCTGGGGACTACCTGGCTGCCCACAGAGAATCAGCTGTGTTGGAAAAGAGCTCTACAATCATCAAGTCCAACCATTAACCCAGCACTGCCAAGTCCAGCACTAAACCATTTCCTTAAGCATCACATCTCCATGGTTTAAATATCACCAGGGATGGTGACTCAACCACTTCTCTGGGCTGCCTGTTCCGATGCTTGGCCACTCTTTTGGTGAAGGAATTTTTCACTTGTGGCCATTTCCTCTTTTCCTACGTTTCAGAGGGTTTGGGCCTGCTTTTGACAAAACCAAACCTACTTTTAACGGAAAAGAGCACTGAACAGCAGAATTCATTTCACCCTAAGCAAAAAAATGGTACAGACAGGGAAGGTGAAGGAAGGGAAGAGATATGTGTCTGTTCATAACTGAATATGTCTTAAGGTAAGAAATCAGATTAAATGGGAAGACAAGAACCCTGACAATCCCCTGAGGAAAAGCAAGGCACATAACTGAGGACCTTGCACTCCAAAGATCTGATGTCTCTGTTGTTGATTTAGGCTCAAAGAGAATCAAAGTGTCTAGTCTGTCAGAAACAGACAGAGACCTGAAGTTGTGTGTTCAGAATTCCTGAGGAATCAAGGTGTGTGTGTGTGTGTAGACATCCACAACAGGATGAACAGCAGGCCAAACATCAGTATCTAGAGACAAATACTGGCAACATTATTAAGGGAAAGAGCTGTGCCTATAGCCAAATGGGAAGAAAGAAAACAAAAAATACAAGAAAAGCTGAAATCAGTGAGAAAGCACTAAAATGTCTGCAATTTAGAGAACTGAGTCAGGGCAAATGATGAAGGAACTGGAGCCACTAGCATGGGACAAAAGCGACTCCTTTAAAGGTCACAGAGGAGGCAAAAGCAATCAATCAGGCTAAGAATACAGGTGAGTAATTTCAGAAGCCAAAGATAAAAAAGGTAAAGGTGACTAAACAGCACTGTGTGTTAATTATGTGATAGAATCAGTTTGGATCAGTTAAATAAGTAGGGTAGAGTGAATGGGCAAGGCAGGAACTTCACTGCCAATGGAATTAATTATATCAGGACTTAGGCTGCATCTAAATCTGACATTAAGGAGGTATTCTTGGGAAATAGGTCTTTACAACAGATCTCCACATTTAAGTAGGACTATGCTAAATAGAGGAAGTCCTCTATTTGGGTCTATGTGGGTTAGACTTCTTTACTAATCAACAACATAAATGGGTAAAGATGTAATTTAGATTCTGTTTTGATAATTAGTCTTGGATTGAATGATTACATATTGATTCAGTTAGATAAAGAAAGCACAAAGTCATTTTATAATTTACAACTTTTATTTCAAAGTGTATGTTTTAGGAAGCTAAGAGAGGTCTAGAGAACAGAATAAGGTGTGGAGGAGGCTTGAATATTTCACAGAATTATAAAATCTTTGAGGTTGGAAGGGACCTCTTGATGTCACCTTGTCCTTCCCTCTGCTCAAGCAGGGCCTTGAGACAGCTGCCCAGAACTTTTGAATATGTCCAAGGGTGGAGAATCCACAACTTGCCTGGGTAACCTGTGCTCACATCCAACCACTGTCAGAGTAAAAAAAGTGCTTCCTAGTGTTCAGTAGAAACCTGCTGTGATTCAGTTTGTGCCCACTGTCCTGAAGTCAAAAGTTTCAAGTCAAGAATTGAAAAAAATAGATACAGAAGGCAAATCCTTCCTGAGCCCCAAACCAGGAAAAAAATGCAAACAAACAAATAACATTAAATAATAACTAAAAACCCAAACAAACAAAATAGAAGGACAAGTAGATAAGGAATTTTAGGTAATAAGTTTCAAATTTAACTTACTACTTTTGATCTTCAAAAAGCATCTCTCTTCTTTGCATTTCTTCTTGTCTTCTTCTAACTTCAAGTCTCTCTGCCTACAGTATTAAAACCAGGAAAACATACTTGAGGTTTCCAATAAACCAGGAACAACATCAATTATTTCAATTCCAGTATTTCAATTTTTTGGTTTTTAAAAGATCTATAGCAGTTGGGTACAGAAGTGACCCAGTCTCAAATTTAAAGGTATTCACTCATGAACAAACATCTCCTAGTCAAGAGACCTGTTTAAAATAGAAAATGTCACGGTGCTCCTAGTACCCACCTACCCAAAAGGCCTTCGGAGCTGTCATGTCACAGCCCTGTTGGGGGACATCTCGGGGTGCAACTGATGCAAACTTGGTCCTTGCAAGAAGGTAGAAGACCCAAACCACTGCACCAAAGCAGATGATAGTCCTGTGGCACTGACAGGGCAGTGATGTGAGTACATGGGGCTCACAGACCTGACCTGCAGGAGCATTAGGTACTGGCCAGTTGAACACATGTTAAGGTGAATGAAAGTGGGAGTCATTCGTATGCATTTTGCTGCCTCAGATACCATACCTGGTGCAAGAGTCAACCAAATCCTTGTCACAAAACTCCTCTGTAAGTCTGGATCCCACACAAATTATTAAGTCCTTTAATATAAAATTGCACATAATTTCCAATGGAAGTATCATCTAACCTGCGCAAACCCCAAATTCAAGTAAAATAAAATATCAAAATAAAGCAAAAACTAGAGAACTTGCTGCAACAACAATATGCAGTTCAAGCTAAATTCCAGTGAAAAGGAGGCCAGCCAAATTTTTGTTTTGGCTCACAGGTTGCAGTTAGGTCCAGTGGGAAGAGCAGTTAAAAGGCAGTTCAGTGTATGAAAAGCACAAATTAGAAGTGCCAGCCTGAGATTTCAGCCCGCTGTATTTTGAGCTCACACACTGCAGTTGGTGGGGGGATGGCCCAGTAAGAGCTCCCAGGCAATGATCACAACTTGCATGTGGAGCAAAATACAGCCTCGGACTGTCACTCTGCTCATTGCCCACCCTCAAAATAAAAAAAAGGTAATTGCTTGGTAACCCAGCAACCAGACATTGCTCTGAACAAAGTGCCCTGGAAATTTCAGACAATACCTTGTGGACATAAGAAGGGACATGTAGGTGAAAATGGCCCCTTTGGCCAGAGCCCCAAATCAGGGAGAGAACACTGTGCCTGAGCAGAGGTATTCTGCAAGGACAGGGAAAACAAAGAGGGGGGAATATGTAAGGCAGAAAGTGGTGTTAAGAACAGGGCTGAAACCCTCAGCTCCATAATCTTCTGCCTGTCTTGCAATCAAAAACATTTCAGAAAAATTACAATTCTACTCAGTTATTCAATTACTTTGCCTTTAGCAATTTCAGGATGGGTATTTTTTAATTGGATAAAGAATGACTGTCTGAAAGAGATTTGCAAAGCAAGTGCAAATTCCTTCTTCGCATGCAGTGAATTAAGAAAAAAAATCCTTTCAGATGTCTGCAGATAGGAAAAGAGCCACTATGTTGTGTGATGATATAAACTGCTGGAAGGCAAAAGACTTAGAAGCTGTTTTTTGGGAAAAGGCAGTGGGAAATAAACAAAAGGAGGAAGGCGAATCTCTGAATAAGATGTCCTGTTGTTCAGTCGTTTTACATACAGAGACAGTGATAGAACGTATGACATACTGATGCAATTCAAAAATTTAACCAAACTGTAGTAAGGAGCATCCCTACACATTATGGGTGAATTTAGAGTGTTCAGGGGATATATTGTTTGCTCCTAACCTAGACACAGATGATGTTTTAGGCTAAAAAATACCCCCACTCATTTGTGCAGCTTCACAATTTACAGGGAGAGAAAGGAAAGAGGCGGAAAAGAAATCTTATGGCTTCTGTTATTGTCAAAGGTGATGCTGATACCCTCAAGACACCAGCCATAGCTCCCAGGCTTTTCCCCAACACTGTCCAATACTGCAAGCTGATGCCTTCACCTCTGAGAAAGCACTGGATGTGGGATCCACCATCACATTGCAAGGCTCCTGAAAGTTCAAAAAAAAAAATTCAAAAAGTTCCAAAAAAAATCCGAAGCTTGCAGAACTCGTTGTCTTGCTCCTAGCTACTGCCATCCAGAGAACAGTGATATTTTGATAAATACAAATCCTCAGTAGCAACCCTGTCTCCCACTAGCTGAAAAAATAAGGGAATATCCTACAGCTATTCTACCACCAGAATGGTACCTGAAGAAAACTCCAGCATCATGAAATCTCTCACTTGTGGCTGGTGTGACTAATTTTTACCCTGGAAGTTTACCCTAGGACACCTGCTTAGGATGCATTCAAGTGACAGGCGACAGGACAGAGACATTCTCTAACTAATGACAGTCTATCAATAGACATTGCCAAAGCACTCCACATTTGGCACCACGTTCAAAAAGCCAAGAGTGGAACAGCTGTGAAATTGAAGGTAAACACGTTGAAAAATGTTAGCAGAAGGTCTGCAAAGTGCTTGGTTTTGACAAATTCCTGAAAAAAGGCCATTCATGCTGATTAACACAGTCAGATTATTACAAAATTACAGCTTATCCTAAATAAGACAGTTTCTGAAGATGGCATGACTGTTTACTATATAATGTAAGAGAAAAAAAAGTTACACGCAGTAGAATTACTCTGAGCCTTTTCACTTCAAATTGTTTGAATCTTCTAATATTCAGTCAAGGCCTAAACTATACAAGGCAAGGCTAAAGGCAGGGTAACAGAAATAGAAGTTCAGTGACAGGAAACAGAAATATCCAGTGCACTGAAGTCATCCAATTTTACGTACAGCACAAATAAGAAAAGTTTAAAAAACAAGGAGCTAAGTATCAGCTGCTTGCTTTTTTTAATTGGGAACTCTGACAGTCTTTTCACCCAATAGACACAAAGGAAATTATGGTCCAGTCTGGTCAAACACTGTGATGTGAAGGGCTGCACAAAAGATACCAGCTGCAGACATCTACCACTAATCGACCACTAATAAAAAAACTACTTCCCGTGTACTGCCAAACTTTCTGCAGATTGGAGACACATCTCAGCATCAGGGAAAAATACAGAAATAGGGAGTTCCCTGCTCGTGTTACAAAGTCTTGTCCAAATTATTTCAGTGAGCACTCAGAGATCATTAGCTTTGAATACCCAAACTCATGCAGCCCACGGTTACGCCATGAACAAACCACAACAGTCGCAGGAAAAGCTGCCTGTCATGAAGTGCATGGGAGACTTGAGTATTTGTTCAGACAAGGTGGTCCTGCAGAGCACAGAATGAAGAATCTTTCCTTTCTCTGGGAGCTGGAGAGAGAGACAAGGTAGATGCCAAGAGCATTGATATTCCAGCACCTAATAACCCTATGGTTAATTAAAGAATGACAGAGACAGGCAGGTGGACTCGTACAGATGGTAAGGCAGACCTTCCATACTTGGGTACTGCTTTGACAGACACACAGTTTTCTCTTGTTCACTAAAAAATAATGGGAAAGTGGATGCTGCTTTTCTCTGCAAAACCAGCATTGCGACAGTAACATAAACAGATCTTAAGTTCACAAGCAGCACTGGCTCACAGTACATCATCCTTACAATCAAAGAAGAACTGAGCTGAGTACCAGCACCCGTTCTAGTCATCGCACATTAGTCTGTAGGGCTTCACCATTCATGTTTGTTGGCAAAGAAGCTTTCCAGCTGTGAAAGTTCCAGGGCTCCTGCTGATAAAGCTGGCTAGCTATTATCTCCTCTCAGACTGTAACACAATTTGGTTTTTACTGAATGAATAATAACCTTGAGCAAAAGAAGGGCTGGCCAGCAAGAAAAGACGGCCTGTGAACTTGCAGAAAGACATGCTCCCAGCCAATGCCCTACAGGTGCAGTTGAATACAAATCTATCACTTCAAATAAAAAAGTTCCTTTCCTTTGGTAAACAGAGCCCAATGCTGGTTGTACAGCACCAGTGGGATCCCTGTCATTCTCAGGTCTTGGGAACCTTTAATCTTTGGGCAGAGTGAGATAGCCAAACTGACACCTTCTAGTTGCTTTCCAACATGCTCTTCTTAAACACAAGGCTGAATTTTTAATACCTAATCATCGTCCAAGAAGAAATCCTCACTGGCTCAATCACTATTGTGGAAGACAATCTGAATGAACACATTCAAATTAAGAGTTCCCTTTCAAGCACCTCTGTTTTGTTTGATTGCTTTGTGGGTACATGTTTATTTAGTCAAATTAGACAGTCTGTTTGGCAAAGATGTTTGCTGCGATCTTACATCCTCCTTTGGAAAAAATGGATACTTACAGTTTTACTATCTACAACATCTATAAAGATTTTATAATCTGTGGGAGTGAAGGTAAGGAAATTAAAGAGCATGAAAACAAACCTGATCTATCAATATATTTTCCAGGTGTAACTAGAAATTACAGCAGTGTTGTAACATTTTTCTTGTCCAATGCCCATGGGCAAACAACATATATTAGATAATTAATCCACTCTCTTCCACTGCTATCATCACTGCTTGTGGAGCTATATATGGGATGGTAACAGCTAACAACATTTTCAGGTGATAATATTTATGGTTCCTGTGAGCTATCATGTATGGGCTTATGCCCAAAGTATAATGCTAACCACTGAAAGACTGGGAACAGACTAACCCTTACCTAGAGGCAATTACAGTTATTTTTGTTTATGCATGCCCCTGTACGCCAACCAGTATCGACGACTTTTTAATTAACTCTCAACATTCGGTTTCTGCACAGAAAATCATTTTTACTGTTGTGGAGACAAAACTTGCAAACCTGAAATCTCCCTTTCTCTCCTTGTTAATGTGCACATCACTATCGTGCTCCCTCTCCTTTCTTTTTTCATTTAAATTCCACACTGCATTCTCAAGCAAGTGCTACTTGGTTGCCACCAAGGAGACACAAATGAACTTTTATCAAAAGTTGTGCAGCACAAAGGATGAGAAGATGCTTTGTGAGAAATACTAGAGAAAGCAAAGAAATTTAAAATAATAAAAGAAAATTTGAAAGTGAGCTATCATTGGTGTCAATATGTGGAGAAAATTAGAAGGAAGAGTGATCTGACCAATTAGCAGGACACCTGTGTGTGCAAGCCGCAGAAGGGCTGGAGGGGCAGTCGAATTTCAGGGTGCTCTCAGAAAAATGCAGGTAGACTACACTGACGTTTTCATGATTTGGATATCTTTTCCATCATGACAGGCTGGATTTTCTAGTATTCTTCCCATGTGCACAGGCACTTATGGATTTCTATAAGGTCTTTGTGCCAACTGCTACAGTCCAGTCTTATAGAGTGAGCTCATGCCAAAGTGAACCATTTAACCTGCACTCACAGTGTTACTCCTGACCTTCATGTTCTCCCCTTCTGCTAACTCTTCCAGATGGATGCAGTTGAAAGGCTGGAGTTTCTGATGAGCCAAAGGAACACCCAAGCCCACAAAAACACCAGGTCAGGCATCCTTCAGTCACCTATAAAGAGGAGGAGGATTGTGTTTCCTAATTCCTCGATACCATGCAGGGTTACCACTTAATTTAATTAGACAGTTCCATGTAGTTCAGCAAAATCAAGCATCAAGACATGAACTGTTATATGGCTTCAAGTCTGCAGTAACCAGATTTACCTTTTCCCTCTGAATTGCTTTCTTTTTCAGGATTTCAGCTTCTTCAGCTTCCTTTTTTGCTTTTATGTATTCTTCTCTCTTGTGCTGCATGACATAAACATAGGAAGTTATTTTACATATTTATGTATACAAGGAATACATAAGGTAACTTGACTCCTATAGTGCACATCTTTCATAAGTGTGTTTGGGGAAAATTTCTGGAATTTTTTAAATGAGACACTGAATAATGCTGTGCAACAGCTACTCCAATATTGGCTTTAAGAACACTGGGAAATCTAGGACTGATAAATAGGCATCCATGCAAGGACTCACACAGCTGATTGATAACTTACAAGCATTTATACCTCTTGCAACAGGAACAACATTTCCACATAAGCATGGGATGGGGGGGTACATTGATCAATTAGTCCAAGTGTAAGCAGCATGCCAGAAGATACAGCACGGCATTTAGGTGGCTTTACAACTGTACTGGGTGTTATTTGAGATATCATCTGTGATACAGATTGCTACATATTTATGGACAGATTTCTCATTTTCTTTGGTGCAGAACATTAGTTTCGGATTTTCTGCTGCTTCCTTCAGGTTTCATGACTTTCTAGTGTCAAGCAGCTGTGGCTTCATTTTATAGTCATATGAAGCACTTTTTGAAAAGCTTTGTTTTGAGTTCTTAAAATAAACAAACACATTTTTTCTTACTGACCTTTTTCTGGTATTTAGATTGCATGAGAATCATTTGCTGGTTTTGTCTTACTTGAGCTTCTGATTTGTTTCCACCTTAAAAAAAACCAAAAATATAAATGGCATTTTGTATAAGCATTTTAACTGCAAATGGCAGTCATTTCAGAATACAGCAATATAACAGATTGGGTGTATGCATATACAGGAAATTTTTCATAATTACAGTAGCTGTCTGACATTAAAGAGAATAGATAGGAGACCTTTTCGATCATTTTGTTCATCCATCAAAAACACTTGCCTATTATTTACAGAGCACCCACTGTATCATCCACTCTACCAGCAAATATGTCCCTACAATATATGATCAGTTTACTGAGGAACTATTCCATTTTCAGAAAATCAGTCATGCTTTGCAGGTGAGTTTTCATTTTCTGATCCAACTATCCCCACCTTTGCTCAAGTTTTTCACACACATACAGTCAGAAATTCTATTGCTAAAAAACTTTCTCTTTTATCAAATTTAGGATCTTGGATTCTGCAAGTGCTTATGAGATGCTATCATTTTAATATTTTCTAATTAATGTTTTGGGGCTTGAGGAAGAATCTCCTTTCTAAAAAAGGAAGTAAAAACCTTTTCCCACAGACCTCACATTCATATCCAGGTAGTAGAAGGTGTCCTTTCCCAAAGGCATAGACTTGCTTTTGTGAACATCTAAAGCTCTGGCCATAATGTTCAGCCTTCAATAAAAAGAAACAAAACCCCCACAAACAAATAAACCAACCATACAAAGAAAGTGATACTAGGTCTTAAGGGATGGAGGGAGTGACTTTGATTCTATCACTCTGCTCTATTTTCTGAAGTATTTTCTTGCTTTAGGAAAGGAAATAATTCATTCCTTCAGTTGTTGCAAAAAATAACAGCAGCCCTCAGTCCATTCTGAGGATGGGGGCTGTATTTTGCCAGTTTATTGTTTTGATGAGAAATTCCTCTCTGTGTGACTCCTAATGCTATATAAGCAGCTAAACCATTCTGTGCTACCTAAGGGGCCTGATATCCTGGGCTGTGGATAAAGCAATGTGGGAAGCCAGTCAGGGGAGGGGATTCTGCCCCTCTGTTCTGCTCTGGTGACACCCCACCTGGATTGCAGCATCCAGCCCTGAGGCCCCATTATAAGAAGGACATGGGCCTGCTGGATTGAGTCCATAGGAGGGCCTCAAAGATGATCAGAGGGCTGGAGCACCTCTCCTGTGAAGACAGGCTGAGAGAATTGGAGTTGTTCACCCAGGAGAGGAGAAGGCTCTAGGGAGACCTCCTAGAAGCCTTTCAGTACCTGAAGGGGCCTACAAAAGAGCTGGAGAGGGAATTTTTGCAAGGGCATATAGTGATAGGACAAGGAGGAATGGCTTTAAACTGAAAGAGGAGAGATTTAGATTGAATATAATAAAGAAAATTTTCACTATGAGGTGCTGAGGCACCAGAGAAGAATTCCCCAGAGAAGTTGTGGATGTCCTATCCCCGGAAGTCTTCAAGGCCAGGCTGGATGAGGCTTTGAGCAACCTGGCCTAGTGGAAGGTATCCCTGCCCATGGCAGGGCAGTTAAAACTAAATAAATATTTAAGTTTCCTTCAGACCCAACTCATTCCAAGAAATGTAAGACAACTATACTAGACCTTTCAGGAGGGATCACTCTTATCTAAAGGTAGCTTTTTACATTTACTAATGGAAGGTAACTAATCTTTAGGTGCTTTTGTGACATTCAGTGAATGGGAGATCAATTCCCTCAGTGTGGCAACATTTCTATGGACATAAATAAATCCCTAAGGTAAGTTTTCAAGAGAGACTGGCCATACAGTATGCAATCAATAAGCTTAGAGTAGCAATAAGCATACAGCTGGCATTGTAGAGTGTCTCTTCCCCAGGTCTAGAAAATAGAACTTCTGCTAAACAATTTTTGAAACCTCTCGGATGCCTAATCTTTCTCTTTTTTTAGCCTTTTACTGGCAAAATTTCTTGTGCACACTGTAGTTTTTTTGCATGTACTGATTGACATTGTCACAGAACAAATATTTTTCTGATCATTATTAGAAATTGCCTATAGCCTTTGAGCCAGGTTTAATTCATTCAAGTTGGCTTGGCTGTAACATCTCAGATGCTTCACTGAAGTCAGAGCGTGTTGTGATCATATATATAATACCAGAAAAGAGACCGTTGCATTTATCAGGCATGATTTGTTGCTCCACTCATTGCTTAGGGAGGAGAGTGGAACTTGCATCCTTCATTGCTCTCATCTCTCCATGATGCTTGAAAGTTTGCCAGTCAAATATTACAGAGTTGAAATCCAGATTACTTATTTCCCTATGGAAAGCACAACTGTTAAAAAACTTCAACTTTAAGAAACTTCAACTTTATTTAGAGATTCTATTTAGTGATTTGGACTAGATGTGTAGTCCCTTAAAATCACTCTGAGAAAATAACGCATGATACTTTTTTCCCTTAACAAGTACCTACACTGGTGAAATTAGAGATGCCACTTCAGTTTCAAATTTGTTCTTGTGGAAATGATAAGTTCCAGTAATCTTCATACCTTAGTTCTTTTCAGAGGCACTGAACACAGTGCCTGTGTCTCAGTCTTCAGGAGTCTAAGTGGCAGCTAGACAGTGACTAAAGACATCCTATTTTCTTTCTTTCTTTTTTTTCCCCTCTTAAGTTGCTTCTTTCCCAAGAAAGTTTTTAAATGCAGTGGGGCCAGAAGAAGTTAAGACTCCTGACACTCAGTCACTGCAGCTTTGACAGCACACCCTCAGTCACGCAGCCAGCCTGCGCACATTCTGCACAGACACCACACACCAAATTTCTGTTTCCAGATTTCACTTTCTTCAGGAAAGATCTCTATGGTCTTCTTGTGACAGAAGTACACCTTCTAGGAACTACTCACAAGCAAGAAGCAGATGTTACACATGAATTGACAAAGACTATCTGATCACACGACTGCACATGATCGTGGGAATACAGGGCATTGCCACCACTGCAAACAACTGTGACTCAGCTGCGGGGCAGAACATGTGGGACCAGGATCACCTTGAGCTAAAAACCAACTCTGGGTTGGAGTCAGTTTGAATTCCTCTGTCTCCCACCTGCTGTCTATTTTTATACACTGTACACCACTGCAAACTTATCTTGTGTAGCCTGATAGATTTTTCCAGGTCAAGGCAAACAACATCCTGCACTGTGCACCCCAAATTCTCCTACAACAGCCAAGGTAAGGAAGGGCAGCTCTTCTTTTCTAAAACTTTTTAAAACTAAGTCTGAAATATCACTAAATTCAATACTTTACAGTGGTTGCAACTCAAGATATGTCCTACACTTTCTCATCCATCTAGAAGACATCTTGGTTATCTTAGCAAACACATCAGTTACGTTCAGGGTGTCTTACTTTCTTGCAGCTTTTTACCCTGTTTTTCATTTACTTGTCTGTTTTTATCTTTATAAAATTGGTAATACAGAGCTTCCCACACATTTAACCTGCAAATGCTGAAGCTGCAGGGATCACTTTGGCCAGCCAGCAGCCAGTAAAGCTCATGTAGTAACACAGAGGGATTTTCTTATGGGTAACTGGGGGTTCCCCAAAATGCTGTCTATCTGCACACTGATGACAAGTGTGTGCTCCCTCAGAGACATCAACCAGAGTGTAAAGAGCAGGATGGTTAATCCACCTGTTTTCCCCAAATGTTACTACAGATTTTCTATTCTGATCTTGACAGATTTCTTGAGTGACAATCTGTGCTGTTTTGTTTCAGAAACATCTTCCTTGCCATGATCATCAAGAAGTACAGAGTACATACAAGAGGCTCACGTCAACCCTTATGACACTGAATCTCTTTAATAAGTAGCATGTGAGAAAAAGTGAAAATATCTCATGTCCTGGAAAATAAAATTTTGCAATTCACAATTGCTGATTTACATGTCTTACCCAGTCTCTGTGGCACCAATGTAACTCGTCCTGGCCTGTGCTCTTTTTTCCATCGCTCCAGGTCATCGAGCTCTTTCTTAGCAACTGAGCAGGTATAAAAAGACATAAACATATGGAAGTTAGAGGGAATACTAAAAAGCAGCCATTATTGCTAATTGCATGTAATCCTGAAGACCATCCAGGAACAAACTTGTTCTCAAGGGATGCAGGCACCTCCACAAGAGGTTACTCAGTTGCTGCAATGATCAGCTAACAAGGCAAACATTTTCCCTAACTTGAGACTGTAATGGTGAGCAACCCTAGGACTCAACCCCAAAAGCAAAGACAAAAACAGCTAAGAGACTGTTAATAGACTGCTTTTTAACCCCTGGGAACCTGTAGGTAAGTGCAACAGTATTTATTCCTGCAGGTAAAACAGAAGTTACGATTAGGATGTTATTGCTGCATAGAGGGAAATCCTTGTGGTGTAATGCTCCCCAGCAGGGAAATGAAAAGTAATTTTCCCTCCAAACCACATGGTCCCTAAATAAAAACAGGAGGAATGCATGAATCAGCTTCAAATTAAGACACTTCAACATAGGCGCCCACATGTGAGATGGGCAGCAAGCTCCCAGTGTAGTCAGTGGAAGTCAATACAGCCGGGGTGCAGCCATATGCTCTAGGATGGCTGGCTGATTTAGCTTCTATCTTTATCGACTGACAAAGGAAAAAAAACCACAAAAATTCCTTTCAATAGCAAGGCCAACAAAGCCTATGGAAAGAGGAGCTGTGTTTTACACTAGCATTTCACTTGCTCTGGGAGCTCACTGCATTCTTACTAACGGCAGTTCCTAATGGCTGGCTATGGCTTTCAGAGGCTAACACCAGCCCTCCTCTAACAGGATAAAGCCAGCATTTGGGTAAGCTTTTAAAGAGACCCAAAAGACATACCAGCTTTATGTTTCACCTTTAAAACAAGCATTTAAGTAGAGACTGCATTCAGTGAGGTCCTATTTCTGCCAGCATCCAAGACAGGAATACTTGATGTGCTTCAGACCTTTCACACTGGTGCCACAAAGTGAAAACAGATCCTTATTAGAGCAGCAGCACCTTTGCTGTTAATCTCACAGTCAAGTCTCAGATGATCTGCTGTTATTCATCCTTCCAGAAGATTATAATTTGATTCATGATAAGTCCATTTTCTTTCTTGCAGACAAAGGAAACTCAACCCATACCAGCCTGCTGGTGAAGCATTTCAGCTAAACTCACCATGTTTGAGACAGAAGGATTTAATTGTTTCCTCGAGGACTCAAGACATGAGAAGTGCTGACTCACACTCCTTCAGCTTTTATATCTTGCATAAATCAATGCCCAGGAGTGCAGGACTGTTGTGCTCAGTCACCTCTGTGTACAGAATTTATTTCACAACTGACTCTCGCTGTAGCTTTGCCAGTAAAGGATTTCAACATATGCCTGATCTTTCTGGTACAGGTTCAGGCTGTTCCTGCTTAGCTACTTTCACCAGCACGACTCAAAGCCAAGCAAAAGTGAACATATATCCACAGATACTTTCCATCTAAAATGACTTTTACCATCTTCAGTAAAAGACCCACCTGCAATTCTTAAATGCATGTTCAAGAACCAACATCATCTGCAGTTGCTTTTGTTTCCACAAAGTATTTTGGAATTTTGGGAGTATTTTCAAAAATATTTCTTATTTATATTTTTGTTCTTCTTCCTCCTAACCCACAGACTGTTCAAAGTTCTCCAATATGAGTTCAATCCTGTAAAAGTTGGATAGAGCTAATTCCAGCATAGTCTTGTAGAAGCCATCTTGAACAGCTCCAGCACTAAAATTACCAAAACCCTTCTGAACAAGGTTTATTCTGCATGAAGTAAAGCTAGATGATGATCAATCTTAAGAAAAGCTACATGATCATGGAGAATGCTCAAAGCAAAGGCTTTACTGTCATAGCTGTACATATAAAAGCATTGTAAAAATGAGGATTAAAGTTGCAAGAGCAATAAAATGCACAAAACCACAGTTATTCAAACAGAAATAAAACATTATGATATTAGACAACTCAACTTACTTTGCTGCAACTGTTCTCTTCTGGTTTCATTTGGAGTTACCAAGACATATGGGCCAAAACTAAAATGAAAGAATACACTATTATTTTTCCCGTTTACACAAAACTAGGACTAGAAGGAGTTCCTTCATCAGCAAAGTCAGTTTTCCACTGTTAGAGCAAACAACTTCATATAAAAACTAGAATTTATTCTGGTTCAGCTCCTCAGGAATTTTTGGTAAGTACTCTAGAAATACTTGTTATATTTGAAATTGGCAGCAGATACCAAGGATAATATTTTCAGAAGCTTTTAGTATAGCCTTTGCTGTTCTTATACAAGTCTTACTCTAGACTCCTGACCTCAAATCTCATGCATTTCAAATCAAATCACTTCCTTGAACTGAAATGCTCCATGTGGAAGACCACTGTCTCCTGGGAAGAGCACTGGTGCTGGTAGTCCCACCCCTTACCCTGAGGGCACCAAGCACCTTGTGGACTCACACAGTCTGCCCAAAAGTGGTCCAAGGAGTGTGCAAAGTCACACTGTTTGTGATACTCAGGTGACTTATTCTCAGCCCGAACCTCAGTTTCCTTGTCAGCCTTTCATTTCCAGGCACCAGGAACTCCTTGGCCATATTTATCTTGCTTTCATGCCGAAGGTGCAACTTACTGAATCAGGACAAGGGCCCCGTTTTGCCAGACTTAATTCAAAATGCAGTTGCTGTCTCAAGGAGCTATCAATCTAATGTGACAGCAAAGAGGCAAGACTGGGTTCAGAGTGTATTAACAGACTTGATGTGATCAAAAGAGTGATGAAAACATGTCAGTTCCACTTGGAGAAGACAAAGGGTTTTATCTCCATGGTGTATTGTGTGGGTAGGAGTGTACATGGCTCCTGCTCAGCAGAAGCTGTGCCGTGGGTGTGCAGGTTTACCTGAAATTCACTAAGGAGCAGTTGGCCCCACACATCAGAGTCTTGGCAGGGTTTTATATGCACATGTGGGCACAAATATTTCATCTGGCTTCATTGCAGGGAAAGCACAAGGAGAAGAACAGCCAGCAAAGAATAATTAAGGGTGAAGGCTGAGCCTCTTAAGGAAGGGCCACAGGGAGTGGCTAGAGGACAAGCTAGTAAGCAGAGAGAGCAGTTGGCAGTGGAAAAGTAATGAAACAATAAGGCCCAAGACTAAGGCTTAAAAGGGGAATGAAAATCATGCAAAGATATCAAAGTGCCCAAAGCTGCCAGCTGCCGTATCACTGTAATTCAGGGCTTGGTAAGAGAGTATTTATATCCAATTACCTTTCTCTTTGAAGACTTATTCTAGGAGGATGTGGATTAATTTATGAGATTAAACTAGTAAAGATAGAGCCGTGAGCTTTAATGGTGCCATTTAATATGATCCTTTCCCTTTCTGCCAGCATACTCAGGTGCCCCTGAGATGGTGAGACTGTTCTGCACGTCTCCACCGAATCCCAGACCCTTAAAGGCAGGAGTGAAGACAGCAGCAACGCCCCGCTGGCATCTACCACACAACTGCAAACATTACTTAAAAGAAGCTTTGACAACACATCTTGCTTATGGCATAACATTCACCATCAGTGATGTTGTTTCAGATTTTTCTCTATTTGATTGAGTAGTAGCATTTCAATTTTATCCCAAAGTGCTTTTAACTAGCTGCTGCCCAACTTATCCATTTCAAGATTTTTTAGTAGCTTTTGTTGTTGTCTCAGATATTAAGACCATATTTCTCTCAAGTTCCTAAACAAAAATTATTAAGTACTTTTTAAACTCCCTCCCCTCCCTTTGGCAGTGATAAAAGTGGCTGAAATTGCGGGTTGCAATGCTACATATCTTCCCCTCCCAAAAAATTAATCAGCACATCTAAGCTATCACGCTGCTTTATAGCACTAGAGGGCAGAAGAGTTTTTATACCATGTACTTTGATGACTTCAAACAGCATTTTTCTGGTTGATGTCTTTTAAGATATAATCAATTTTTTAAAAAAAAGAAGGGACCTCTGCTTGTCTGAACATGTATGAGAAATCACGGTGTCAAATCTAGCCCTTTTGTCACGAATCATTTCTTTTATCTGTTTTTGCTTTTTGGCTGGAAGGCTCAGACACCAGGAGGCCAGGTGGGGCCCATTCTTCTGATACCTGACCGTGGCCTCATCTTCAGAAACTCAGAAGGACTGTACATGAAATACAGCAAAGATCAGTCAGTTTATGAAAGAGGTCGAGGTGACGGTACATTTACCATCTGTTTTCCAAAGAGCAGATTAAGAGTCATTGTGTTTAAAACAGTGCTTATTTAAAAGCCAATTCGGTTTGCATTTTATTGAAATAAAGGCAAAGAAAATGAGGATGCCAAGTCTCCAGAGGGGGACGGAATGGGAGAGCAGGACACCAACTGCTGTTTGTCTTTTATCTAATGCTTTGTTTTCATTATTATTAGAAAAAAAGGGGGGGCGGGCGTTGAGTTTATCTAGTTTATCTAACTTTATAGTGTTCACCTTGGTCTCCGGAAAGATATGTTAGAGTGTAAGTTTGGGTACTGGGATCAGAAATGGCCTTAAGCTGAAGGAGGGCAGGTTTGGGTAAGATACTGGGAAGAAATTCTTTACTGCGAGGGTGGTGAGGCACTGGCACAAATTGCTCAGAGATGTTGTGCATTCCCCGTCCCTGGAGGTGTTTAAGACCAGGTTGGATGGGGCTCTGAATAGTCTGGTCTAGTGGAAGGATTCCTGCCCTTGGCAGGGGAGTTGGTTCTTAAAGAAGCATTCTATGATTCTCTGATCAGGGGAAGGAAGAGTACATGGTAAACTTCTTGTGGGAGGGGAGAAAGTCAGGGTACAAACGGGTTCCTTGCCTTTTCACCCTGCAGGAGAGGAGCCAGATGAACTGTTGCCTGAGAAACTCCACCTGCCCTACCAGTTCTAAAATCTGCACCTAATAGCTCTTATTTTCTTGAGATTCTTTTTCTGAAGGAAAGAAAGTTAATGCAAAAACCCGCCACCAGCTTTCACCTTGTGTTTTTATCCAGTTTGCAGGATACTGTATGTCATTTCTTTGTTCAGGCAAAACCTCTGATCCAGTTAAGCCTGTAAAATCTGCTACAGCCTGTCAATTTAATATTCCAGTCAGTTTCTGGGTTGCCACAGTAGCCATAAGTCTGGAGCAAATTATGCTACCTACCTGGGGAGCAATTAAGGAAATATGAAGATTTGAAGCTATCAGTGGTGTGCAGAATTTTGTGCTTTATACCAATATATGAAGTGCTTCAAAATTCACAGACAGAAAAGATTATAAAGAATTTAACTTTACAGTTTCCCTAATAATGATTCTAATTGTTATAAGACTTAAGCCTATCTTTGAGGTAGGGTTGTTTTATAAATACAAATACAGAAGTCACTGGAAAGGGGAGGAAGAACATCTTACCCCAGTTATAGCTCTTCAAAAAGGAAAAATCATCTTCTGCCTTTATGGATCATATTAATCTTGATGACTATTTTTTGTTTTATTTTCTCTGCAGAAAATGGGAATGTATTGACTCATTACACAGACTGAACAGATATTAATGAGAGTAAGAAAGTTATAAATCAATAAGAGAATGTATCTTTATTGAAATAAAAAAATAGGAACCTCCTATGATTTTCCAAGCAGATACACATAATATACCCTAGTCGTGGGATTATAAATACCTATATAACAATATATCATTGTGGTCTAACCCCAGCCAGTAACTAGGCACCACATGGCTGCTTGTTCACTCTGCCCCTCATGAGATGGGAGGGAGAATTAGAAGGTTTAAAGTGAGAAAACTCATTGGTTGAGGTAAAGACAGTTTAACAGGTAAAGCAAAAGCTGCACAAGCAAAGCAGGACATGGAATGCATTCACCACTTCCCATGGGCAGGCAGGTGTTCTGCCATCCCCAGGAGAGCAGGGCTCCATCACTTGTAATGGCGACTTGGGAAGACAAATGCCATCCCTTTGTGCATCTTGCCCCTCCTTCTCCTTCCCCCAGCTTTATAAGCTGAGCATGATGCCATACGTTATGGGATATTCCTTGGGTCAGTTGGGGTCAGCTGTCCCCGCTGTGCCCTCTCACAACTTCTTGTGCACCCCCAGCCCTCTCACTGCTGGGGTGGGGTGAGAGGCAGAAAGGGCTGTGACTCAGTGTCAGCCCTGCTCAGCTGTAACACATCCCTGTGTTATCAACAACTTTTCATTACAAATCCAAACTGTAGCCCCATAGCAGCTACTATGAAGAAAATTAGCTCTACTCCAGCCAAAGCCAGCACATACAGAGAGAGATACAAAGCATTTCAGTCAGGAGAAACATACAATACAGTCATAAATAATCTGCAATGATAGTTTACACTTTGAGTGATCAGTAATGTAAGGAACACCACGTCTGAAAACTTAAATTCTGAACCATTTGTGTAAGTCTACTCATCTAACTAGCTCAAGGACACCTTTTCAGTCCTTTCAAGGCATTGACCATAGCAACTTTTGTTCTACTTTCTTTCAGGTTTGTATTCAATAGTTTATTTCTAAAATTGAAAAACCACTTGAGCACTGCTGTTCACCAGTAGTATTTTTTGCAGAGCTTTGCTCTTCAGTTTTTCCTCAAGTCCACTCCAGCCGTCTACCACAGGAGAGATTTTCAAATGAAGTGTGAAATAGTTTAAAGAGTTACAAAAGGAATGGCTGTTATAAACTATTTCCAGTCCCACTGTGTTTTATACGGCGAGTGCATTGGCACATGAATGTCACAGAGCTGAAAGCCAAATATCTTGCTCTGCTGGGAAAAGTGCTCTGCATAACAGACAGAAACTAAGGAGATTGTAGTTGGGAGCAACACAAATGACTAAAGCTTGGGAAGAAGACCAGGGCAGATTCAGTCTGAGGAGGGACCTAGGGAAAGATATGGGTGAGATTCTGCATTAGATAGTATGTTATGACTGAATGTAAAAGAGAACAGAGACCAAACTGCCAAAGTCAACTCCTGAATTTCCTTCAAAGATACACTAAGCTGAACTTTGCATTCATTTATTAGGGATTGTTTTAAGACTTGTCAAGTCCACACCACCACAAAGTATTGTTTCCACCAAGGCTCCCATGCCTGATGGAGCAGCCATATGCTGCTGAGCAGTGCAGAAGCTGCCAAATTGAAGGGCTACAAGATGCCAAATCCCAGCAAGCAGACTACTGTCCTGTAGGTATCCCTATTTTGCAATGCACACACAGCCAGATGCTAATGATAATTGACAGCCACAGTTCTAGACCTCAGCTGAGCAATATGCTCTGTGTCCCAGCAGTGCCATAAGCAGAGCTCTAGGAGGGTGTACAAACCTTGTGTGCAGGCTTGGGGTTCTGGCTTTCCATCTTTATCAGCTGCATCATCTTACCAGTTTGTAGCTCAGAGACAAAAGCGATTTACTGAGGCTCAGCATTGCACACTGTCTGATTCATCCTCACTGCATGTGTTCTCTTAACACGAGAGGCAGAAAATGAACTTCATTAGCAGGAAATGTTTATCATCAAAAATTTACCTCCATGGATTTTGTGCTGTGTCTGCCACAGGCCAGGAATGCACTGAATTATCACAGTTCAAATGATGTCTGGAAGATTATTACACCAGGGGAACTCACTTCTCTATCTGGTCCCTTGGGTTAACTAAAGCTTTCATTAAGAACAGACAACATTTTTGCCATTGCGAGGGCTAAAGCAAAGAGTTAAAGCCTGAAGAAGTGAACTTGCAAGGGGGAAAAGTGAGAAGGGAGAGAGCAGCAGAGAGCAGCCCAGGAGAAAGTAAGAGTCAGAAATCTACAGGAAAGAAACAGACCTGAGAAATTCCTGAAGTTAAAATTTGGTCCAAAGACTAAAACTGAAACTTGGAACTGAATTTCCAACAGTTTAGATGAGGGTCAGACTCAGCAGCTTGTCTTAGCACATCAGAAAGAAGGGCAGGTGCTTCAGTCAGTACTCTGTTTTGGACAGTCTCAACCAACTTCTAAAGCTCCAAGGAAATTGTCGCACTGAACAATCAAATCAGGGAGCCAAGGGGTAGCTCTCAGCCCAATCTTGGCTCACAGCACAGCTTTCTCTCTCCTCTGAAAACATTAATGTGCCATTAGTAAGCCGGCACTTGTCAGACTACTAAACCAAAGCGGCAGAGTTCACTGTGGCAGTGCTGTGGATCAGCATCGGACCCAGCTCATGCTGTTCCCATGTCCTAGAGCAGCTCAGTTCCCTCAGTGCAGCACAGTATCAGGGATGTAGGGAGCATGCCAGAGCCAGCTGGAGCACCTGGTAATCACTAGCCGTGAGGAGCATGGAGCATCCATACGTGGGCAGGCCAGGCGCTGGGCTTGGCAACACCAAGTGCTGAGCTGAGCTATCCCCTGCAGAGGCGTGCATGTGTTGCATGTCAGGCTTGCCAGCATGCCTGGAGAGCTCAGCAGGTCAGATGCCATATCACATGAACACTGAGATTTAAGCTAGTGGCATGGTCATCTCTGCTTTTCTTTACAACAATGTATTTCTCCTCTGCTGTGTCTGCATCAGAGAATCTGTCCTTTCATTGCCCCTGCCCAAACACAGCATCCTCCCATACATTCCCTATTCATTACCTCACCACAGCTCCTCACCAAGCTATGCATCAAGGGAACATGTCAGGGCTTGTGCAAAACAAGCTCTTCCAAAAAAAGCCTTCTAATACAGAATTTGGAAGGACTTCCTCCCGTCCCCCAAGCATTATATGGAACAGCAAACCCCACAATCCAGACTAACAGTATAGTTATTGTCTTACATAGACCTTGCCACCAATCATGTGGCTGGAGAAAAGGCTGGCTACTGACCACAGTGAAGCTGGGCATCTCTGAATCACTCCACTGGGCTGTAAGTATTAGTACATCAGCCTGATAGACAGAGAGTTGGGAGACTTGTCCTGTGCAGCAAGCAGAGAGCTAAACTCTGAACAGACTGTGCATAATTCAAATTACCTGTCTTGCACTTCCACCAGTGGCTGGGCAGTGGGCAAAACAAGCATTTTGCTAAAAATCCACCTACAGTTTCGCAGACTAACTTTTTTTTATTTTAAAGAAACTTCAGCTCATGAAAGAAAAAAAAAAATCAGAACTGCTAAGTATAGTCTATCAGCAAAAGGATGGGGTGTCTTATAACATCAAAGATTTTTTTTTTCCTTTTTTAGTTCAGGATTAAGATTGGAAAAGGAAGGAAAGAAAGCTCTGATGGATTCGGCTCCGGCAGTCAAGGAATACAATTTCTCGAGTCAAGGATTCTAGCAACTTCGCTCTCCTTTCACACAAAATGATGAGGGACTGTTACCAGCTGTGCAGCAATATATCTTCAGGTTTTATTATTTTGAATTTCATTTTTAATGGATTTTACCAGAACCAGTATTATTCTTGGCAGCTTTAAAGGTGCTAAAGACAGACTGCTGAATGGGAGCAGCAGTTTCTTTTTCAGGCACTAGCTACAGTTCACCCTCTAATTTCCCCACTTTCCTCCACCTTTTCTTCTGTACAGAGTTTTGTTTCTGAATAGGTATGAACGGGGGCAATTTAGGAATTCGCTTTCTACAAGTTAATTTCATGGCACTTAGCAGACAAAGTGAAGCCACTTAAATGCAAGCTTATTATTATAAGCAGTTTCAAGCTCTTGTCATCCTGGTGACTTTTTTCTCCGTGGCCTGAAACCACAGTCTGTGCATAACTGGACGGGAATGTGCAAAGTGTGACTTCAATTTCACATTTGAACAAGTACTCTTCTTCATTAGGACAATTTTATTGTCACTTCTTGCCCTTGACATATCATATAAGGGCTTTTCCAAAGAAAAACTATCCTCTAATACCAGCTGCCCACCTTGTTCTTTTTAATAGTCCAGTTTGAATATTGAGTACTGAAAGAGATTGCAACAACATGCTACATCCCATACATATTTCATGTGACCAATCTAAACAAAAGGTCTCCTGATCCTACCCTAAGATGCCCCTGAGATGTTTTCCCACTCCCAAGTTCTCTCACAGCCTGAGACTGAGAGTTTGCATGGAAACAATTCACACAGAGCCTTCAAAAGAGACTCCAACTCCTGCTTTGCTGGCAGCAAAACCATATCCCCGTCTGTTTCCAGAAAATAGCAAGCAGAAGCTGGAATAGAGACACTCCTTGGCACAGAGGTATCCTACTTGGGCCCCTCATGTTCCCTCTGCTATGCATATTCCAGAAAGCCTTTAGTAATGCTAGTCTGTGCATTTTTTGTCCTACTGTCACCATGTGACTTCAGCTCTCACAACTGCTCTGGTTATCCCAGAGCCTGAAAACCTGGACCATCCTGAGGGTGTCCCAGTATTTTAGTTTTAAAGGTCATATAAAAATAGGTTGGTGTCTAAAAAGCTAAGTCAGCTTTATCACTGCTAAAATGGTATTTTAATCTGAAATCTTTACTGAAATTCAACTTGAGAAAACAGAACAAAGTAATAATGAATGAAACAATTTTTGTTTCAAGAATAAAGATCTCTGCCGTTCTGTTTTGCTATTTCAGATACTATCTTCCCCTTTAATCTGGGTGAGTTAAGGAAATTGCAGTTTAAGTGGCTTTATCCCATTCAAACTGGCAGGTAGCATTCCCCTTCTCAAGGAAGGATGCAACACCAGTCTCATTCACTTCATTTTTGAGTATTTGTTTCCCACTCATATTACACGGTTTCTGTTTCAACCTGCCTTTCCCTCATCCCTTCTTCTCATTAACTGCATACTAATGCAGGCTTTCATTTGTACGTCCAAGATTTAGGAACTAATTCTTTGTTAGAACTTTATGAAGACACAGAGAGAATCTTTTCACGCAGCAAAAAATACTACTCAGTCTTTGTAGTGGATGCACAACAGCTTTATGTCTGCAAGAATCATGTAAGATGAAAGAGGGAACATGGATTTCTGTTATTATACGTGCCCTGGCCCTAAATTCTGCAGGGAGCTCTGGCAAAGCAATTGATTAATTATTCACCTAACCTATACCAGGGAGTTTGTATCCCAGACAAAAACTGGGCAAAGACAGTCATGCCAATGGAAAAACTCCCACCATCCCTGCTGCCCCCTCCTCCCCCCGAAAAAAAACCCAAACAGCAACAAAATGCACACAGCACAACTGCATAAACAAACTGGAGCTGTCCTCGCTCTGCTGTGGATATATGGCACTGTGAGAGCAGGCAAGACAGAGAATTTTTCATATTTGGAAGTGGCAGAAAATGAACAGACTGTAACTGAAGAATTGTTGTTTGCTCTTTTGAAAGTCAGTCATTAAAGCGCTGATGGATTTTAAAGGGACTCAGCTCTTAATAGTCGCTGTATCATTACTACCTAATAGGCAAGCATTCATGGGTTTCAGTGGAAAGCTGCTGATCTCTGCTCGCCACCAGCTGCCTGCCACCTCCCCCACACATGGCTCCACCTTCTTCACCCAGAGAGAAGGGAAAGGAAACTGAAACAGTTTGCAGTTTCGCCAGCTGCCCTTTGAAAGCCGCGAGAAAAAGAAGGAAGCTAAGCAAAATCAGCACATAACAATAATAATAATCTTAGCATTACATGCACTGTTACAAAGAACTCAGAAAAAGCACATTTGGGGAAAATGACTAAACAATTAGCTATGGTCATCTAAGCATATTTATATTAAACACATGCATAAAATACACACACACACACAGAGTTTTCAGTTTCTATTCTGTATTATATCCGCAAGATACAGCTTATGCAAGCTATCTCAGGATTGTCCCTGGAAAGCCAGAGATGGACTAAGCATAGATTCCAATAAAGCACAAAATGAAATTGAGAGCTGAAGCTTTGGTTTTAGTTTTGTCAGCATGAAGTTCCTGGAAATTGTTCTGTGTCCTTGACAGCATTCAGAGCAGTGCTGGAATGCAGCCTATATCCATCTCTTAAGCCAAAGTAAGTATTTTTAGACTTTCCAGGATGAAATATTAGGAGACACAGGAAACAGGGAGCTAGAACCAGATTTGAAATTTCACTTTGAAAAAAGATGCCAAGAAACAGGCACCACATAAGCCAGTATCCAAGGTACAGAACTGGCCATTCCTATGGCACAGGGTGTGAGCCATGCTAACAAGAAGCCTGCCAGAACAACTCGGGTCCCATGTAGGAAGCCTCAAGAAGATGATGACATGCTGCTTGTGTGTTCAGCCACATTCACAGGCTCTCTATAAAGTATTTGCACCTTTAAAGGTGTACACCTGGAGTAAGCTGGAGAACAGGCATCCAATACAGGTAAAACATCTTAGTCAGGCTCCTTGTTACTTACCACGACTCTTGCTGTTGTTCGTGGGCTGATGCTTGGCCTCTTTGTTTCTCTTCATCAGATCTTGTCAGCTTCTGGGTGTTTTCACCCTTCTCTGTTTCATTGTTGCCATCCCAGGGGTTACCCTGAGCGGCAAAGCGAGTGTTGGAGGCAGTAGCTGTCCTGTACCTACTGCCTTCCCTCCATCCTCCAACCCCAGACATGGTTTTGCAAGTACCTTGCCTTTACAGAAACCAGTATTGCTGCTACAGGTAGGGAAAGACTCAAAACCTTGGATTTACCACAGATCAGTTTCAGTTCCTGGTAAGCTCCACCCCTTCCTGAACTTAGGACTGGCAGGCATGCAAATACATGTACTGGTTTCTGAGGCATCCTCCAGCTGAAGCTCAAGTTTGATCATCTCACTCACAGCACCCAGGCAGACAGGAGTCACAGGGTGACAGCAAAGCTCATCTGCACTAATAAACCAGATGAGAACTGTTTGTGCAGAAGCATGGGGAGGTCTGACATTTTTCTGATATATTTCTGACATATATTTCTGTTATATTTCTGACATTTTTTTAACCCAGCACTTCACATTTACCTATGACAGAAGAAATAACTCTTGGTGGTGTTATGAACCTCCCCTGAAGGTGAGGGTAACCCAGGTTCTTGTTAATGGATCCCTTGGGGCAGATTAGAGTGAAACAAAACTGAATGATTGGTGTTTGCAAATATATATATATATAGTTTATTTTAGAACAATTGGTTTGTAATGGAAAACAGATATATAGCCATTTTGATTATTATTATTTATAGTAATATGGCAATATGAAAACAAAGATATCACTTAAAATGTCAAGGGAAAAGAAAGGAAGAAAGAGAAAGAAAGGGTAAGAGTAGGAAGATATAGAACTACTACCCCTGGATTTATGATGAGACTTGAGTGTTGGTCAAAGTGGTGATTGAAGGTCTTGATCCATCATCAGGGGGTGTGTGTAAGAGAGGGCAATTTGGCATGGTAAAAAGCACCATCCTGTCTCCACAAAGTTTGCCTCTTATTGGTCTCAAAGCCCAGCTTGAGACTCTGGCAGTTATAAGTTCACCCCCTCTGTCTTATGCAGACCAGAAGTTTGCCATTACACACCCAAAAACTCATCTCTTTCTCGGGGGCTGCAAACCTGGTCTCAGCAAAGCACACTGGTGCCTCCACAAATGGGCAATTGCATTGAGTCATAGTCCAGTCTCTCACAAGGGGTTTACTGGTTTCTATTTTGCATGAGTGTACAAAGAAAGATGAAAGTGAAACTGAAAACTTACCTTCAGATAAATCTTAAGGCAATGGTCCTGAAAAATTCCATATCCGGCTTTTCAATTCTGCTCAATCAGAATGCTTCTTTACTTTGACTTTCCTAATTCTGCCTGAATAGAGAACAACTACACGATCCACTTACTGAAAATGGAGATCTCTCGAGTGATCATATCTAACCAGTGGTAGTGTATCTATGTGATCTGCAGAGATGGGGATCACCAGCAACCTTCTTAGTATCATTAGTACGAAAAAGATGTTTGGCAACTTCTAACCCAAGCGAAAAAGAACTAGTAATGCTACTCCAGGTTAATGCAGCAGAGCTAGGGCAATCCAGCTCCACACATGCAGATCTCGTCAGTCTTTGTCTTCAGCTGATCAAGCTACACTAAAAACACACCACTGGCCAGGCTTCCTGATGGCCCAGACCATCTAGGTCTGACAGCACTCTCCACACATGCAGGGGAAGGAGCAAAATAAAATGCCACATGGAAAGCCACAGGCTGCCTGGTGGTTGTAATCCTCCTTGGGACCCCATCACCAGCAGCACACATCCCAGAGCTTCCATATCCACAAGGACACATTTCCTAGGGCAGCACCAATGGTCTCTCCCTCCCACTGTCCCTCCTAACATGCTCTGCAGCAGAGATGATCTTCATTTGTACAAATCATTCTGCAGAGACTCTGGAGTGCAAGGGCAGTGTGTTGTAAAGGGATGAACTGGTGCATAGTCCCTTGCATCACTTCTCTTCACAAATATATATACACATATTTAGTGTACAAGGTGCTGGTAAATGAAAGCAAGCATCAAGCTTACTACCTTCCATAGGACTGCAGGGTCAATACAGGAGATGCAGAAGCACTAGAAGTAGCACAGAAATTACAGCAAATTCATGTCTGAGGACTCCAAAGATTTGTGGGATAACAGCTGTGCCTACAGACACCCTATCTGGTAAAAATCCAGCTTTGACATCTGGAGTGTTCTTATCCAGGCAGATTGATGTCTTAATAACCCATATTTAATTACAAAAATTGATTATAATTAATGTGGCCACTGCTGCTGTGTCTTCAATCCTACAATGTTATGTAAAATTCAGATCTAGTGTCATTTTCCTGTTAAAATTTAGAAACTTTTGGCTGAAAACAGTAACTGTAGAATCTAAATATTGACATCTATATTGCTCAAAAAGGAGGGATGTGACATGAACCCAAGCACCAGAAGCTCGATCACTTTTATCGCTTCCATGCTCACTTATTTCATAGCTCTGCTGTGGACAATCCAAACTAACTCTGTCCAGCGTGACATCCAGGTCTGGCTCTAAGGACGGTTCACGCCAGACATGACCCCCAGAAAGTCAGTATTAACAAGTGTACCAGATTTACTTTGTCCACTCTTCATCACTATCCCATTAATCTCTGCGTCTCAAACTCACCCCACAGCCTCTGTGTGATACTCCAGTGTATCATTCATCAGCTCTTCAGTTTCAGGCTACTAAACCACAACATTCCACAGGCTGCAACCCAGCTCTTACACTGCCTCAGATGCACTGAGCTGAAATATCCCCAAAATAATAATCAAGTTTTAGCGTCAGGGCAGTACCACCTAAGGCTCTCAGGACACTTGGAGTTTAGTAAGGACATGCATATTGCCTCCACTAGGATCAACCCAGCCACTGAGCTACTTCTAGCCTAATGGAGGCTAGTCTTGGGCAGCATATGTACGAGTCTGAATTAGCTGCATTCACGAAAAGTGATCAGCCTCAAGCCCTGTTTTATTTAGTGTTCTGGAAGTTAAATAGACGCTAAAATGTCATAATGCCTATGTATTCAGTCTCCTGAAACATGCAAACACCACCCAATCTCAACCCTTCCCAAATCCTCCGTAAGGATTTTAATTCAGTACTTATATATTTCTAGACCCACTAAATGTTGGTTGCCAATTCTATCTGAGGAGCTATATTTATAGTTGTCTCACATCCCTAACTGGATCTGAGGCTGTGATGCACTGGCCCTTGCCATCAAGTGAGCACTCATACAGCTGGTGGCTCCCTCCCTCCCCACCAGTAGGACAGGGGAGAAAACAGGAAAAGGAGTGAGAAAAATCAATTGTCAAAATAAAGCTTTTTTGTCTGTAAAGCTCTGTTGCCTCCAGCTATTAACAGCCATTTTTTTTCTTTTATTTTGTGGAAGACAGAAAGATAGAAAATGATCTTTCTTTTGCTCTGAGGAAATTCCTCAGTGAACATGTGAAATATTAAGAATCGTCATATTCCCTCCCTCACCTGTGTTTCTCATGAAATTGCAGTAATAAACCAAAATAACTTCTGTGGAGGAACATTTTGTACTGAACCTTAATTTCCAACTCTGCAGCACCATGAACTATACCAAAAATGAGAAGTATCAGAGACCTTTTCTCACTATATAGGATCTGGGTCATCCATGTCATCATTTCTTTGGGAATGTTAGATAGGATAAAACTGTGAAAGAAATAGTATTAAAACCCCCATATAATTAAGACAAGGTATTATGCCCTATCTTACCTTCCCTGAAGATAACTGTTCGTTCTTCATTATTTCATTTGGTTTATGGCATTTTTAAGGTTTTACATTTTTAAGGGTTTTTTTTCCACAACCACAGACACATTTCATTAAAAGCTAAGATTTTTATTTAATCCAAGGGTACTAGAAGCCTAAAGCCTGACAAAAAGCATCAAATTGTAGGAGACCTTTGAACGGACAGCCAGGACAGGCAAGCTTTTGTATAGCCCACTCTATTTTTCCCAGAAGCCAGGAAGTGCTATCAGAAGGCCTTGATTGCTGCAGAAATGCTTTTTCCTTTGTCATCAGCACTAAAACACTTAGTCCAACAGCTGAATAGGATGCTGAAGGGTTCACATACAGAGTTTTTCCCCTGGATATTTTGGCTAAGTAGGTAAGACACACAGCTGAATATACTACGGAGCATATTGAGTAATTGATCATTGGGAACATATACCTATATTTTTGGGCAATGACAAACAATGGAAAATATCCCTAGAAGCAAATCTATAATTAGCAATGCCTATAGAGGCTTTATACCATGATGGTAAAATAAAAATTGAACTTACTTTTAGAGAATTTTTACTTTGCCAATGATTTTCTGGCTGAGTACTCTACCTTGCTTTACAATTAGGTTGATTGCTTTCTGCGGGGTTGATAGCACTAATTGTCACAGCTGAGGATGCTGACGAAGAGAAATTTCTCTGCTCCCTGGAAAGGAGCCCCAGAAGGAGGGTAAAATATCAACCTTTGGCTAAGATTTATTCTTGTTTAGATTTAGGACTGGAATTTGTCAGGTTCGGCAGAAAGAATGCCATTAGCTTTGACAAGTGCGTGTGTGTGGATGTGTTGGGTAATCTATTTAGGAGATGTAAAATGCTGCACACACTTCCCATTTTATTGCAAAAAGCTGAAATGGACGGTACCTGTCAAAAACTATCATCTTCCACCCTCTAAAAGAAAATTGACCCTTGCTTTCTCTACAGTATCCTTCAGCATTACAGCAGGTCCACCTCTCCTTCAGCTAATACTGCTTCAGCAAATGGAAGTGGAGATTGAAAATATAATTAACCTAATGTCCAGAATTTGCTGTATTGAGGTCTAGAAGCAATGCCTGAAGATTATTGCTACATTTTAGGAGTATTTGTGTGCCTGGAGAGTGCTATCCATATCTATATTGCTATATAAATAACACTAAATAATGAAGTAGGGCTATTTTAAAGGTCTGATCTTATAAAAACAATCAGGACTACAAATGAATATTTTATACCATTAAAATGCCTGCAACACATCTATTGGAAAAGGCAAAATTAGCTGGTAAACTGCACAAATGCTATCAGAAACAAAGATCTTTAAGAGCTATTGCTCCAGCTGTGTGTCCAGAAGGAAAAGTCCTTGAGAAGTCTGACAATATTAAAATAGTATTTGCAATATTCCTGAATAGATCTTTTTCTTAACAGCTTTTAAAGCATAGATTTACTTATTCACAAAAGATACGTGAGACTTTTGGCATATATACCATCCTCTTCAAGGAATAATTTCACTCTTTGAATTCCTAAAGGCCATGATTAGTTCCAGCTTAGGGTTTTATATAATATACTACCTTGTAATACCTAGTCAACCAAAGGTGTCATACAGACAATTATTGTATCTAGAAAGAACATTACATTCTTTATTGTGCTATGTTTCCAAGTACATTTCCTAAAGAAATTAGTAGAAGTCCACAGCTCATGCCTCTTTTTACTTTTATAGTATATTGTGGTAATTAAATATACAAATACGTGTAGGAGAATTAACACTTCCAGCTTCTAATCCTGGCTGGGAAGATTTATTCTTCATTCATTTGTATGCACATGACAATTTGGCAAGGCTCAAGTACTGACTTTACCAGTTTTATATGATATGCCTCATGATTTCCTTGATAACTTTCAGTTATACTCTCTTCTCTGCCTGACCTCAGAAACTTTAATCTTTAGGATGAAACTTTGGTCCCTTCCATTCTAATTTCACTGATCAGCTGCTACATTTACAGGTACTTTGGAAATTCTCAGTGGTAAAAATACCAAACACACGCACACACACACACACACACAAACACACACACACACGCTCCTTGTTACCAATTTCACAAGATTTAACCTGGTATCCATTTCTATTCTCCTTCATTCCTGAGAGAGACTCTTGCCAGCATTGATCCTGACTGCAACATGGAATACTGTAGCATAGACTGTTTAGAAAAATAATTTATAGGAAAAGTATGAAGACAATTAACTTCAATAGCATAACAAATCTGGACAACATCGCTGCACATTAATAGTGACAATATGCTGGAACATACCAGTGTTTAGGATTGAATTAAATAGTAATGGACAGATTGTCTCTACCAGCACCATCCTGTGCATAACGTAGCACACAGCTGTGCCACGCTGAGAGGAGCTTCGGGAGAGAACCATAACCAAAGACCCAGATGCTTTAATTCCTCCCCTCCTTGCTTCCAAGGGAAACAAACTACAGTGTTTCACTCCTGGCAGAAGATACATTTTCCTTGTGTTGATTATCTGGTTTGCTCTGCGTAATCAATACGCTTCCTGTGGCTCTCTATCCAGAAAGCAGCAGTAGTAGCATGGCTGGTGATATGAAAAAGATGTTTCAAGCACTGTTCTTGATCTCGGAGCGTGCCTGGACGTATTTGTATGGACCACAAGTATAACCCAGTGTCTTTAAGGGCCCAATTTTGCTAACTTTGCCATGACATAAAATGTTTCCTGAGTTCATAGATTATAATTTCCTTCCAAAGGTGATCAGCACTTGACAAGGGCAGATACTCTTCTGGATCTGATACTTACAAATGAGGAACAACTTGGCTGCTGTGACCAC
Source organism: Dryoscopus gambensis (assembly GCA_013389985.1). Taxonomy (NCBI): domain Eukaryota; kingdom Metazoa; phylum Chordata; class Aves; order Passeriformes; family Malaconotidae; genus Dryoscopus; species Dryoscopus gambensis. The sequence continues at coordinate 37,068 of WEIT01018911.1, read as the reverse complement.
GAGACAGTAGTATTAGGGCAAAATAGCAGAAAAACAGTTTTGGACTAGTGAGAACAGAATCTGACTTGTTAAGGGGTCTCAGAGATCAGCTTGGAAACCTAAGGAAGAGACCCTGAATTCCAAAACTATCAATTTATTATTTTTTAAGCTGGGATTGCTAATTAAGAAACTAGTAAGTGACATGCTATTCTGCATCACTTCTATGCAAATAAATTAATTTTAAAAAAGATTAGTTGGGGACATTTTTATTGATTCTAAAATAAGTTTCACGTTTCTAAGAAATCCAATTCCACTGAAGGTTTAAAAAATTGATCACACATGATTGTATGTTATATGTCCAATGAAGAAGTAAAAGTGAATGCATTTCTTGACAAATGGATCATCATACAACTTCCAATGACTTCTGTGCAGCACAAAGTTAAATTTATACATCTCTCTAAGGTTAATGAAATGCTGTATGTGGTCAGCTCACCTCTATGGTACTTTAAAAAGATACTTAAGAGATGCTCAGAAGAGCAATCGTCGTTTGAAATAGGAGGTAAGAAGAGTAATTCTTTTTGTCCAGCCACACCGCTTAGCAACCTGCCGATGATCCAATTCCATTGCCAGCACTACCAGGTAGGAGGGAAGGAAAACCAGCACAAGGGAAGAGCTGCTTCGCTGCTGTACGGACACGGGACTGAGCATTTTATTGATTGTGGTACGAGACAAAAGGTGATGGACAACTTCTGCACAGGGAGGCATCAGCTGAGGAGCACCTCCAGAAGGGTGAACTACGATCCAAAGTGTCAGCATTTGCAGTGAATCAAAGTATAAATACATAAACATATACAGACATCGACTGAAGTGCAAGCATATAAATATTAAAATGCATTTTAGTGTTTTGGGATTTTTTCCCAAATTAATTTCTCTTTATCCTTTACATCTGTCCCTCCCTACCTTTCTAAAATCCTGTATTCTGGAGATGGGCACGAATAATTCTCGTGTGGCCTGAGTGTTTTCCCCCTCCTGATCCTATTTGTTAACGCAGGGATTATCCCTTATCCCTCCGTTTCCCCCTTCCCGCCTCGCTCCCGGGTTGCGGCGCGCCTGCCTCGGCCTCGCGCGGGGACGCGCTTCGCGGTCCGTCCTGCCGCGCCGTTTGTCCCTCNGTCGGCGGGGCGGGGGCCGGGGCTGGGGCTGCGGGGACTGGCATTCTCCGCTCCCCTCCCGGCTGGGCAGGGAGGTTGGGGGGCAGAGGGTCCTTGCTCCGCTGCTGCGGGTGGAGCTGCAGTGTGGGCAGCGGGCGTGGCGTCCCACCCCTGAGGGGAAGGGCGCACCCAAGGTTCGTAAATGCTCGTGGTCCAAAGGAACAGCGGGAGTTAGAGGGCCCGCAGTCAGTGAGATTTATTCCTGCGTTACACACTTGGCATGGAAATGTTGCCCCCTGACCTACTGTGTAAGCACCCGGCAGTGGGTTTTGGATAAAGGAGTAGGGTAAAAGGGGAGAGAGAGGAAGGTATGAATTAAAGAGGAGTAGAAAAAGAAAAAGAATGAAAAAGAAAAAGAGAGAGAGTAAACGGGATCACCACTCCTGGTTCCAGCCTCAGTCCAGATGATAAAATGGGCTGAGGGCGCCTGGGGATACATTTTATGGAGAGGTTTTCCCCGCCCAGAAGATAGGTTTCTCGCTTTCTATGCAATTCTGGAAATGGGCTGGAGGGCTTGGGGGGTCTTTGATGGTCTGGTTCCTTTCCCTCCCGCCCCAGTCCATGCCCACCTCTGACCTCATCCTTGCACTGTACTGTGCTGTGCTTACCTTCAGGAACAAGAATAAGGAAAAGTGCTGCCCTACCACTCCATGGCCCCCTCTCCAGACACATCTTGTTCTTTCCCACATCGTGTTAATACCAACAGTGCATGGTTATTACCAGCAATTATTGTCTGTCACTACCAAGAATCCTTGACTGGCTCCACAGCCAGTGGGTGTTTGGAACATACACATTAGGTCTCCTCGGATTCCACAGCAGGGTACCTGGAAACACTTGGGCCCAGCATTTGCAAACAAGGCTGAAAGTGTTGTTCCCCTGCCATGAAGAGGTGATACCTGATGCATTTTCGCTCACTGTGCAAATGATATTACCACAGGCAGGTTTGAGTGTTGAAGGTTCTGTAGAGCTCTGTTTCAGAAAAGTAATTCTCGTCTGGTACTTTGTAATGTGGGAAAGGCTGTGTGGAGGCAGAGTGTCTCCAGAGTTTCCTATGCTGTATTGTGCTCTAGAGGAAAGGGTGCTGGGACTTTATCCCACTTCTTCATTCCTGTCACTTCAGCTTGTTCAGGGAACAGGGAGTTCCCATTGGAAAAGAGAATTGGGAAAACCACACGGCTTGAAGCCCCAGCTGGTGAAGTTTTCACATTTTTTAAATGGCTTAAAAGTCTTACTTGCCTAACCTAATTGTGTGTGTGAAGTTGTCTGTACAATATTTCTACTTCTTTAAAACACAGTTTTAAAAATCACACTTCTCTAAGTTATTTATTCATTGTTACTACAGTCTAGGACTTTTTTTTTTCCTACAGAAGAGTTCCTGTGTGTTTAACAGCAAGTGTGTAATCTTAAGAAGCTGGCTCTGAAACCCATTACTGTCAAGGCCATTCTCCCTGCAGAATGCTAGCAGGGAATTCCTAGTGAATTTTGTTGAGTTTTTGGGCCTTCTTACCATTTGGGGTTAGCATGGCTTGCTTTGTTGTTGTATTGTCACATTCTTGCTGAGGTCTGGAGATTAAGGTAGGTCTTTAGAGGACTAAAATCTGGATGTCTATAGTTTTCTACTGAAATTTATTCTTTAGTCCAGGGTATTAGCTGAAAGTCACTTGATCATGGTCATGTTTACTCGTGTAGTTGTTTTACAAAAGCATTTGGAGCAATGGAGGAGCAGCAGTGGAAGCATGAGGAGTCTGTTCTCAAAGATCACCGGCAAGAGCCTTTGTTAAGTATGTTAATAGATACTCAAGAAGATTGATTTGAATACCTTATGGTAATTGTTCTATTAGTGAATCTTGCTCTGGTTCAATTTCCTATGAAAAAAATATCAAAACTGTAGTTGTAGCTTTATATACAAACCAAGGAGGTTGCTGTAAATTAAAGGACACAAAATGATGTGAGAATTGTGTCAGTGTGGAGAGCAGCATCTAGCTGAAATTACTTTTAATTCATTGTTGGAAAACAAATTAAATTTCATAGGAAGGTAAGACTGGAGGGAAAACACTAGATTATGAAATCAAATCGGTTGCATATAGTTTCTAATATAATCCGACTTCAAAATGGTTCTGGCTCCATATAGTGTTAGTAAGGTGGTTTGCTCTGGAGCAGCATTCCAATTAAGTGTAGCTACTCTTCTGAGGAATAGAAGGAAGCCTTATTCTATCTTCCATACCAAACAATCATTTATATTTCAAGTGAGGAATTTTTATTTAAGGGGAAATCTATTTTCAGAAATATTTTTGTACGCTAAGTTTAGGATACTTGTGTGTCCTACTTCTTAGCAGCATACAGAACTAAAGAAACCCCACAACAAACAAACCAAACCTTAAAAATTTTTAGTTAAGCAATTTACACTTGTGTATTTATTTGAATATAGGTGCATACTTCCTATTTTGCTGGTCCATGATTAAGCATGGATTAATTGCAAAATGTCGTTCAGCCCATGAGAACATATTATTATTTTCTCTGTGCTTTTAATTCTGTTCTGCTCACTGTAGGTTTCTGAGGCAAAAGACTGTAGGGCTCTTGCTGTGTGTGTGAAACTTAGTTGTGAGGAGAGCAAGATATTTTTCATTTGACTGAGAAGGGTGTTCCACTGGTTGTGGTAGAAGAACCAGTATAAAATCCAAATCCTATGCAGGCAGATAGGTTTTAACATTTGGAAAGGTGGCTCTTGCAGCCCATTGTCATATATGAGAGTGTTGTGCTGAAGTTTTAAAATGATGCATTTGAAATTCTCCTTTTGTTTGGAAATTTAACTTTCTTCTACTGCATAGAAGAAAAGGCTCGAATGCTAAGAACTACGGATGTTGTATTTTTTGAGTATATTTAAGTTTGCAAACATAGTATCTCATCCTCCCCTGTTTCTTCTGCTAAAAAATTAAGGCTACCGGAGAATTAAACGTTAAGGAAATGGGCATAAGATCTCTGTTTTCTAACAATATATGGTGTATACCTCTCCACATACTGTGTGTTAATTAATATGCTCTATGCTCTTTTGTTTGCCTCATGCTGAGGTAAATCAGTCTTGCAGTTACTTTTCTAATTGCTTGTGTTTTCTTATACACATTTCTGAAAAGAATTTTAAAAATTCAAGTTTTGCAGATTTAGCATAACTTTTTCATTAGTTTTCTTTAACAGGTGTTGTTACGGAAAACTGAACTACATAGTAAAAGTAAAATACTGAGATCAGCAGAATAGCATGGGGTTGATGACTAACCTTTGGGAGCTGATTCACTGAATAAAGAAAGGGACAGATGTTAGTTTTTAATCTTTTATTTCTTTATTTTTCCCTCTTGGATCTTAACATAATGATTTCATTTAAAATCCACATCTTGGAAGTTTCTTAACAGCATTTTTGGAGGGGAGAAAGGTCAATTTTGTCATAATTGAAAGTCAGTGTGTATGTATTTATTTATTTATCTCTTATGAAATGCAATTTCAAGCAATAGGAGACAAAAATGATCGTGGTGGTAGTTGTATTAGCATGGTGTAAATGAACTGCTGCCTTCCACAGAGAGAGTGAGTTGCTTTCATTTAATATTGACGTGAAAGGAGTGCATTTAATTAAAGCTTTGGACTTTACATTTCAAAGCACCAGGCTAACCTTGACTGATTCTTTTAAATATTCGACTGAGTTGAGTGAGCATGGAAAAGGAAACTGAGTCAAGTTGGACTTAAAGGACTTACTGGTTAGTACTTGAAGTTGCCCCTGCTTTTATGAGAGTCCGTGTCAACTAAAAGCCAATCCTGCAATCTCACACTGATTGAAGTTCCATTTTTATCACATGTGCATAGTTAGGATACACTGACGCCAAAACAGACTTTAAAGATGCTTTGATACGTCAAGTTGTCACTTCTTTGCTAGTATGTGGCGAGTGACTCTTCTCTAACATGCTCATAATGCAAATAAGGTGGGTTACCATAAATCAGTATTTCTTAGATTTTCTGGTGCCTGTACCTCACTTAAATGTTTGGACAGTCTTTTGTGCCTTTCTGTCTTGAGCTTTGTACCCCTTTTACCGAGTTTTCTGTCTTATCTTCATTTTCCCCTTGATCCTGCATCCTGCCATGGTTTGTTTTTACCTGCTGTATTCCCGGCAGCAGTAGCTTTCCACTAGCTGCTAGTTCTTTCCACTGAGATTAAACTAATGCATTCCAGCGGATATGGCTGACTCTGTCAAAGGCCCTCGGGGTCTCTGCATTGTGCTCCCAGATTGCTGTGCAAAAACACTTAAGCTACTTCTGCGCTGAACTGACAGAATCCTGGTATTATTTATTAGTCTGGTCTCTGTGCTTGGTCTTGCCTGTGATGAGGTGTCTGGTGCTAATGCCTTGTTGGAACCTGCATGTCTTGTAAACTGCTGACTTACACCACCTTTTTGGTGGCAAAGCAAGTATAACTTAATTTGGACAATCACAGGCTAATATTTTTTTTTTTTTTGCCAGTGTGATCTATTTCACACATTGTTGAGTTCTTAATTGACTGTAACCACTTAGTAAAAGATTCTTGCTGTCAATCTAATAAGTCAAGGAAACTCTTGAATAATAATCCGTGCTCACAAACCATGGGACAGAATAATACAGAATTGCTATAGGGTTATGATATTTTTAGAAGTGTGGCTGTATTCATGTCTAAGTGGAGGAATTGGAGGAATTTTCTTGAATATTTGAATATTGAGAGCCTGGGAAAACCGATTTGTGAGAAGAAATGGAAGGAGTTTTAGTTTAGTGAGGAGATGAACTGTACATCATCTACCATTTCAGGTAACGTGCTTAAACTTTTTCATGGGGAAAAGATGAGGGGAAATTTTGTGGAACTGAGTGGAACAACAGACGTAGAACCACTACATTATTTTTGCATTCCGAAATGAATGCTAATATTAAGACTGAAGACTACACTGAAATGGAAGAGTTAGATTACTAAAATGGGATATACAGGCAGATTTTGAAGGCAAGAATTGCCCCTCAGGTAGGTGGGAGGTAGGTACTTAGTTAAAATCTACAGGATCCAGAAGCTAGATCCAGAGGAGTACAGCTGCTTCTCGGTGACCTTGGAGGAGGCTGCAACTTCTGTCCTGAGCTCAATGCTACGGGCAGCAGTCACAGCCACTCGCCTTCAGAGCCAAAGCTGTAGTAACCACTGGGCATGAGGGCAGCGCCTACATCTTGTACAATTGCCTGTTTGCTGGGCAAGTTGCCAACCCATGATCTAGGCCCTACTAAGCCAGCTCTAGGAAGGCTTTGAAAACAGTATTTCTGAACTCTTCCCATACTCCCACTGTCTAGAAATGAGATTGGGTACAATCAAAGACAGAGTATTTTAGCCGCAGATGTCTTAATGGCAAAGGTCTCTTAGCTCCAGATCCAGTTATTAGGACACTCACATTGAAGTTGGAGCTTTAAGTCCTTCTGTGAGAGTTGCCTGTACAAAATGTATAAGCCAGTTGTGGGATACTTGTGGAAGTAAGTAATATATAGAAGAGACAGACTGGTGATAAAAGCATTTTCACTGTCATTGTGTTTTGAATTTAAGAAAAACAAGCCTAATCTGATTTCTCAGGTTTCCCACGGGAAAATTCAAAGCATTATTGAACTGTCATATGATAAGACAGGTAATGCCACAGATTATTTCCTTTATTTCAAAGATTACATGGAGGCTTTTCAGAAGTGGAGAGGTTGTTACCCTTCCTGAATTCTGCAAACATGTGAGAAGTCAGTCCTTTTGTTAAGGTTTACCTCATACCTTTCATCAGCTTCTGGATCAACACAGGGATACTAATTAACCTCCTTGAAGTGCCTGACTTTTTTTCAAGCACTGTGTAGGAAAATACATATACCTGATGTGGGAGTTTTGAGTTAGTTCTTCATGTTTTTGTAATAAACTGATACTTTCTGTTATGTACTGTGTTGCACCAGTGTGCATAAGTAATTTCTAGTAATCCTGTATAGTTGTGTGCCTTGTGTTTTTATCAGTGCATACTGTGAGCTGAATTCAGTGTGTGTTCACTGATTTTCTGGTGGGTAGTTCCAGTTAAACCTGATGCGTTGGTGTGGGTTAATGGGACTGAACTGTAAAACCTAATGTAGCCTGTGGAATACAGAACTTACTTCCATCATTCTTGTAAGTTATATATGAAATGACCATATCAGACATCAGAAATACTCACTGTTAAAGTAAAAAGTATGTATATATCAAATTGGAATTTGTGTGTTACTCTGATTCCTGTTTCTCTGCTTTAGGCCAGGACTATGATAGCACTTGGGCTTGGCGTTGCAACTGTTGCATTTGCAGGTAAGGTAAATTTCTCACTTGTGAGCTGTGGTTTCCGAAAGGGTTAATGAAGTTTTTATGAATTTAAATAGTGGAAAGTGGAAAGGTTCCTTGAGAGTACTATGGAAAATTGTGTCCACCTGTAGTTCCTGCCCTTTCAAAGTCATAAGTTCCAAAATTCTTTTTGAAAAAGATGGAGGAAGCTGGAGAATGTAGTTTTATGAACAGCAGCTAAAGGTTCCATCTGCTTTTTTTCTGCAAAATGAAAGGTGAAAAGTTTATTTAGTTAATAACATATTGCAATGTGGAGGCTCTTTAGTACAGAAGAGTGCAACAAGATCCTGTGATGTGAAGGTGATGCTCAACAAATTCTAATAGAGAAAATAAAAGGTTTTAGTGACTAGTGATTTATCATACTAACTGTTTCCATACTGCATTGTTTATTACCTTAACTCTTTGCATCTGGACTGTTTGTTACTCTGAAAAATACCATCTAGTTTGAACACAGGGCATGAGTTTAACATGATTTATACCCTGGGTTACTTGGTCTAGATAACTGTGGTCTGTTCTTGTTTTGAAATATACAAATCGATTTCTGTTATTTTCAGTATACAAAACCATCCATGGTCAGATACGTACAAGTGCATGCACCAAGAATAGATTTAATAGATGAACAAATTGCACAAAACTTCAGCAGGTGTTTGGTGGGTACAGTTGTGTTGTTTTTGTGATAACGGAAGGGAAAGACAAGACCTTTGGTGACGTACACCGATTAAGCAGTTGGCTTATCTGTGTGTTTGTATAGAAGCAGGAGAGGAATGCTCAGAGAATTTCTTCTGCTGGTTGAGCTGAAGAATTAATGGCAACTATGAAATAATGGTTAACAGAAAGCATTAAGAGGAAAGGGAGGTAATGATTCACAGCATTTCAACAGAGATACTCTAAATGCGGTTTTAACTTATTTGTTAACATAAAGCACAGGCTTAGATCACTAAAACATGGAGACATTATGTATTTTAAGAATGAAGATGCAAGATGCTCTTTGAATTAAGCAGAGCCACATTTTATAAAAGCGTTTCTCCATTGTGTGTAATAGTAAGTACATTGCTAATGAATAGTTAAAACAATAACTGAGGAGAGAGGATTTACATGGAAAATCCTCCAGTACCATGGCATAAATCTTGATTCTGAAGTTGATAGACCTGCTTTGTACTTCTGAGAACACAGTCTTGCAGGGATCCCTCTAGCCTTTCCTAGCTATAGACATTCAGTACTAGTGGGGAGTTGAATGGCTCTGAATCCCAGAAGATTGTCTTTTTGTAACAAAATTAAAAATGCAGTATTTACAAGGTGTGTGATTAAGCATACTGCATCACAGCAAGAAATGTGTAGTACATGGATTTCTTTTTTTGAAGACACAACCTTTGAACAGTATTTAATAAATAATGTATATCCAAAGCTAATGTTTGAAACTGCCCTTTTTCTTAAAGTTCGCAAGGCAGGTATCTTCATTTATCATATTGAAATGTGTTTAAATCTATTTAGTGAGTTAATAGTAAGTAAACACAATGAATCTTTGCAGTCTAGGTTTTTAGATGCAGTATACTAAAATTCTTCTCCCCCTCCCAATAGTTTGGGGTTTTTTTAAACCAAAATCCCTTCTGCTGTAAGCTGATGAGCATAAGTTGGAGCTTGTTTGTGGGTTTTTTTTGCATTTTAGTGAACATTTCATTTAATCTCCATCTTTTTCAGGTCGTTATGCTTTCCGCCTTTGGAAACCATTGGAACAGGCAATTACAGAGGCAGCAAAGAGGATTTCAACTTCCGTAAGTTAAGATACTACTTTATGATGCATTTATGATTTTGTATTTCAAGTATACAGAAAGGAGACGTTTTATGTTCAGTACAGTTAAGTGTCACATAGATAATTTTTTTCCCAGGGTAGGGCTGCTCCCTACTGTGTAAGTTCTGGCATGCTATATTTTAAATCCTTATGGATGAAGCTGTATCAAAAGATGTTTATGAGTTCGATAAACAGTTGTAGTTTTTTCTGCTGATGTTCCCTGTTTTGGAACCTTTTACTGTTAAGTGTAATGATAAATTGTTCAAGCGTGCTGTGAGAAATTCACTAATTCCTAAACATTGCAAAGTGATGACATGCAGTTTCATTTCAAGCAGCTAAAAGTGAAAGAACTTAGTCTTTTAGATACAGTGCTAAAAATCAAGAAGACAAATTGATGAACTTCTAGGAAGGGTTGCCATGGAGATGGGAGAGCTTGATTTCTGGTTAAACATATGAGTTGTCTTTTTCTTCTTCCCCAGCTAATTTGAACTTGAACCAGCTTTTTGTTCTTTGGGTTTGCCCTACTTGTTAAAAAATATGATAATGCGGTAAAAAAATCAAGAAGTAGAGTGTTGTGAGTGGGACATATGCAAGGAATATTTGAGAGCATTTACTTACTGGTTCAGTGGCTGTGTTTTCCTCTGTTTAATAAATACGTATGTTCCATTCCTGTTTGATTGAAGTAATTCCTAGTGCGGTAGATGTCTCCTTGTGGCAGCGTGTTCCTTCAGAGTTCATAGTCTCTGTACACTTTTCCACAGCAAAAGAATGGTATTCCCTTCTTGATGCTGATGGGTGAGCATGTTCAGGGAGTAGTTCTTGCAGATTATAATTTCCTGAAAAATATGCTAAAGGTAGGTTTTTCAAAAACATGATACTAGCATTGTAACTACTAATGTTAGGCCAGTTGCAACAGAGAGCCTGTCTAGACAGACACTGCTGTCCAAATTCAATTGCCATCTGTGCTTGGTGTTCATGTCCTGAAGGTGCAAGCTTGATGAAGCCAAGCTTCCTGTGGAGGAGAAGATTCAACTGTCCTCTTGGGGCTGATCCACATTTGTTTTT
>WEIT01018911.1:3414-26521 GCA_013389985.1 Dryoscopus gambensis | reverse complement strand
TTTTTCCTATTTCAAAGTAATTTTTCGAGAGATTCCCATGTTGCCTGCCAGAACAACAGAGGGGACTTTAGGTACTGTGAATTAAATTGCTTTCACATGATACAGATCCAGGCTGACTTGCAGGCTTGATAGATGTAGCTAGCAGTACATGTGGTTTCAGAGTATGGAGTGCTTCAGCCTTCACCCTCCCTCCCTCCCTCCCTAGCAGTTTTACTCCAGCAATTCTTTTTCTATCCATTTGTAGATACAGGCTAGAGAATCTAAATTTAGATATGTTCATATAAGAAAGCAGGCAGTGACTCTTCATAACACACTGAAATGTGGCATGCTACTGCACTGAGAGGTGTCTGTTCTAGGAAACTGTACCCCTCAATACTGACTGAGCCAAGCTCATTACAGACTTATCTCATTTCTACCACAGTGACTTTGAGTCCTGCAGAATTCATGAACAACCATAAAGAGCAGACCAGGAGCTTCTGCATCATAAGTGTTCCTAGTCCCTGGAGCAGTATCCTCTGTCTGCCTTCACATCCTGCCTTTCTGCCCAGAATTGTGTGCTGATTTCCACTGGGGTATCTCTTCTGCTATTCTGTTTCTGGACTTGAAAATACAGGTTTTCAATGCAAGACAAAATCTAGTGGAGACAGTAAAAACTCTCTTCCTGTTTGCCGTTTACTGTGTATATTTGTTGGCTTTATATTTATGAGGATAGTGATAATAGTTTTCTTCTACAACCATAGTCCAAATTGAAGATTCTTGTATAATTCTTAGCCAAGATTATTTGACTTTTACTACTCTACAGCTACTACTTTCTTGGTTTGTATTTTTAAACTTTTTTTTCTTCTTCCCTTAACAGTAAATTATTTTCTTTGAAACAATAGAGAAAACATTAAATGCAAAGGTCCTGTGTAAAGTGCTTATTCTCCAAACTTCTTATTTTAGTAGTTTTACAAAACTTCTGGAATTTGAAGCTGCTGAGTATATTTGTGAATTAGCACTTTCATCACGTTTCTTGACAGGTTATTGCCCTTTACACTGTACTGACAAACAATATCAAGCTGTTGGTACTTCCACCTGTGTTTACTGGAAAAAGCATCTCATGACCTTCAGTGTCTGGGCTTAGTGTTACTTTGCTGAGTTTCTGTGATGTTTGAAGGCACCTAACTGGTTCACTATAATTTTCCATGCTTATTCTAGCTTTCTAGAATCAAACCTTGTCCCTCATGGTCTCCTTTTTCTTGAGAGTCTGTGAAACAGCTGCCTATTCAAAAGCTAGCTGCCTCCCTCTGTAAACCCCAGCTCTTCTTCCCCCATTTACAGTTTGTTCCCCCCTCTGTTTCTAGTAGAAGTCACAGTTGATGTTGGTCCCTCTCAGTCACACAAGGTAATACAGATGCTGTTTATTCTTTCTGCCTGTTCACTAGTAAATGACTTGGGACAGGTCAAGTTGAGAAACGATAATTTAAAATACTGCTTGCTATATCTTGAGAATTTTACACTTCCTATTTACTTACATAAGTAACGTGTACAGTCAACAACTGCACTCACATTTTAGTCAAAAATACTAAGTAGAGGAAAGTAAAAGTGTTACGCTTTATTCTGAATTTTTATCTCTCATTTAAGACGGTTCCTTCATATTTAAGAGTATATATTTGTAAATGCTGCTGTAACTTAGTCTTGAAGTTTTCTACCATCTTTCTTTCAGTGGACAAAGGCACTAGAGGAAACATTGTCATTTCCACTCTATGACAAGTCATAATGCTTGCTCCCAGAGAGAGGTTTTTGTAGTTTGAGCCTAGTTTTGTCCCTAGTGTCACAAATGCCAGTGACAGTTTTTTGTTTCTGTGTGTTGTGAGAAGAGTCTGTTGCCAGTAGAAGGTGCGTAGCTCTAAGTAGCCATTTGGCTTTCCTTCCTCAGAATTAATGCTGTTAATTATAATGTTAATATTTCCTTAAAGTGTGAAATAAAGAAGGAAGTATTTCAGTAGCATTCATTACCTTTTCTTGTGGAATCATTGATACTGAGGGTTGAAAGATAGATACATACAGACAGACAGACAGACAAACATAGAAAATACTGAAGACAGAAACAGCAATTCTAGGCCAAATGAACTGTCAAAATACTCAAATCCCACAGTCATGAAGTTCTGTGTTCCATAAGAAAAGGATGTCTTCTGTAGCATATCATTAGGCTTTCACACTGTATTTCCCTTACTGGATCTGTCTGATTCTGCTCAGACTCAAGAGAGTTCTGAATTGAGAGATAAGGGTAGCAACCATCTCTCTTGTCCTTAATTGAAAATAAAGTTTCCAGAGAACCATTCAGTCCATTTTATAAGGTTTATTTTCTTAACTAACGTTAAGGAAGTTAAAGTTGATATTAGCAAAATTGTACATTGTATTATATCACAGCTTCTAAATATTTTGTGGTTGTAGTTTCGATTTTGTGTTTGTTTCCTCTGGTGTTTGTTACCTTTTTGGTGGAGGACTTTTTTGGTGCTGGAACAGCAACATGTAGACTTTTCAGAAAAATTCACTACTCCATGTAATGTAATACATGATCTCAGTTTTGGTGTTTTCAGTGTCTTAACTGGCATGGAAACAGTTATTATGCTTTCCCTGTGCTATGAAAGAAAAAGTGTCTTGAAGATGTCAGGGTCCCTGTGCATTGAATTTTCTTATCTGGTTACTTTTTTGAAAGTTTGCAGGACTGAATAGACATTTGCAAAGCAAGTGCAGCCATTTTCTGTCCCTCCCTGTGCCCCAAACCTATTAACGGCATTTGTTCAGAAAGGAGGACTTACTTACATAAATTGCTAAACAGCAATAATGTGCAAGGAAATTAAGAAAATTAAATGATACCTCCTCCCCTTCCCCCAAATAAAACAAAGAAATGAAGAGCTCATTTCAGTGATTTTTCCAGTACAAAATTTTCTTTGCAATTGCTGGAGTTAATAAATAATCAAGTGTCTAGAATTGTCTTCTCATCAAGGAGTTCTCCTAACAGAAAAATATCTTTCCAGCCATTAGTTAGAATTTACAACTAGGAAAAAAATGTTTTAGTTTGAGTAGCATGCAAAAGGGCTTTTGTTAGGGAACTAGAAATTTGCCGAGGTGTTCCCTAAAATGAAGTCTCAGTGTTTCTTCCTCTTTTTTTCTAGCCAACAGAAAAAAAACTCTTTTATATGTAATTTCCTTTTACTTTAAATTTTGCTTAGGATGGAGATCTTAATTTAAGAATTGATTTTTGTTGCTACATCCTTCACTTATGAGAAGAATTTTTTTTTTTTTCTTGAAGACCAACTTAACTGTTTTTGTTTGTGTGTGAAAGGACACAGGCAACAGAATTTCTTTTTTCATTCCTCTTGGAAGTGAACCGAGGCTTCTTAAGGTTAGAACAGTGTCAAGGAAGTATGCTTCAAAAACATGAAAAAATATTTCTGAATGTAAGCCTACAGCCATCCCTCCCTAGTCTCATTTTAAATAGTATTTTAGATGAAATCTACCAAGAACAGAAACAAGCTGTGTTAAATAAAATTCAAATATTGCTCTTCACTCCATGAACAGCAAACTAGTGTTCTCCTGCATTAAAGCTGTATGTCAGAGTTGAAGGGCAGAGAAGAATTCAGGAAACCATCTGCACCTAGACTACTTTGGAAAACCTTTCAAAGAACATTAAAGTGTGCTTTTCTCTTTTGCTTGTAGTAATTGTTGGGCATTGTTGCAAATTTCTGTGCAGTTCTGCTCTTCAAGGGTGTTACCTGTTGGCCAATAAATTATTGACATCATTTCCCTATGGAGACCCGGAGAAGCCAAGAAGCCCTGTGTGTTCCCTTAGCGTTGCACACTCTAACCTGTCATGTGCGTGTGCACTGTTACAGACCTGGCTTGTGTTACCCTGTAGTTACAGAAGTGGCTCCTCCACAGATTCTCCTTGTAGGCATGGCACGTCCACTTACTTCAGCTTTGATACCCTGTAGTGTTACAGTAGTGGTTATTTCATTCATGGTTTGGGGTGGGAAGAAGGAAGATAAAATTAGTTTTGAATCATAACAGCGCACTAAAAATCTCTTTTGTGGTTGCATGTGACTTTATGGTAGCAATAGGTGAAGTATTTGTGAACCACGCTTTTGGGTGAGTATCTCTCGTAAGCTTAGTTAAAAGCTTTGCTTAGATATAGACAGAGCCCTTTAAATGCTATAATGCTTTTGAAATTATATAAGAGAGTTTGTGTAGACATAAGGCAAAATTCTCACTGAATATGAATGGCTATATTTAGTGAGAAGAGTGTTTTATTAAGGGCCAGGCACATTTTACTTGGGAGTAAAGGGAATTCTTAAAAATAGTCTCAGCTCTCGGGCCAGACTTCCCTTTGATAGCAACAAAGGAAGCTTATTTTCCCCCAGTTGACAGGTTTCGCATTGAGGAAAAAACTTCAGTCTTGTTGAGTGATTTCTGTGTGCCAGTTCCCCAAGGCTTAGAGCTACATCTGCCACCTCTGGGACTTGCAGAAACATTCACTTTGAGATCACTGCTAACCATCAGTGGTGGTTCAGCAGGGTTTTTTTTTTCTTAATTTAAAATAGATTTATGGTTGACAAATATACTTTCAACCCATTCTCTATGACAATTAATTATTATAATAATTTACTCTCATCTCCATCTCCTTTTTAATATTCTTTTCCCACTGTTTTTTTCCCTTCTTAAAACAGTGGATAAAGTTTCCCATGACAATGAGTTTAAAAAAATTAACCCCAGATGGTATATCTAATAGTTGTCAGTCATTGGTTCTGAAGGAAGGATGTAAAGGCTTAGGATTTCCCCATATACTTTACTATTTTCCAGTGTTCTCCAGCTCAGTGATTTCCTGAGAAAGAGATTATGGCTAAACCTTTTTTTTTTAATGCTAAACCTTTTTTTTTTTCTTCTTCTTTCTTATATCGTTTTGTTTCTATTCAGGGTTCCTTCAAAGAACTCATGATACACTTTTTTGAAGTGACATTCCTTCACATGGAAATCTGTTCTTATCTCTGTTGGGGTTTTTTACTTACTTTCTTTGTAGAAATATCTGGAGTGATTGTCCTTGATATCTGTGGATGCCAAAGTGTTGTCACTTTGGACATTTTCCATTGTGATGGTACCAGTGCTGTTCTCAACAATTACCCTACTTTCCCTCCCATGCTCTGCCCAGCACAGGCACTGTACCACCCTGTGCTAGTAGGTACTTTGATTCTGGACTTTTTTGCCCGGAGGCAGGATTTTAATGGTTGTAGCTATTAATATCTCTTACTAACAGTAGAAGATTATGAAAACACAGATAGTTATTTTTAAGTTGCTTTTTGCATATGTTATCACTCAGGAGAAGTCCTTTCATATTATCTGGTTTGCAGTTATTCCATGCCTTTGAAATAAATTATAGATGAATGTAATGCTCTCAGTGAGGTCGTATAAATACAGTTTAGTTCCTGTCACCTTGTACCTGAACTAATTATTGCTTTTTTTCCCTTTCTTCTTTTTAGAGTCTTTCATCATACTATAAAGGAGGATTTGAACAGAAAATGAGTAGGCGAGAAGCAAGTCTTATTTTAGGTGTAAGGTAGGTATGTTGCATCAATATGTTTTAGTTTAGCAAGTATTGAACGAAGCAGATGCATGTTGCAAGAATGTACAATACTCTTGCCAAAACCATAACTTTTTTTTGTAAAAGACTTCTAATAGCTTATAAATTATACTAACATTCTGCTTAAACTAAAAGGCAAACAATAAAATGCTCATAAAACATATGACTTTTGTTTGGATTGAAGGCATGGTAACATACTGCAGTGGAGAATTGTTCTGCTGTGCCCCAGCTCCCTTTCAGCAGAGTCACAGGCATTTCCCAGCCTCTGGCATTGCGAGGAACACTTCCATCCCAAGCATCAGGCTCTGCACCCATCCTTGTGGAATTTTGTGAAGGGTTCCCATCACCCCATTCCTGTAGCCCCTTGAGGCGCTCCTGAGTGTCAGCCCTGAGCTCTGGCATATCAGCTGTTCCCTCCACAGTGATAGACTTCTTGGTGATGTTAGAAGGCAGCATGACGTTGGTGTGACTCAGATTGCAAGTTAAGGAAAATGTGATTTTGACGTTATATATTTGTTTCATAGTGATTAAGAATCTTTAGAGACCTTTGTGGGATAAGCAATATCTCATAAACCAAGCAAATTTGAAGTAAACCCCTATTTTCACAGTTGCTTCTTTGAGTAGACCTGCGTGATCTTCTGTAGTATGCAATTGCCACTTTCCCCAGTTATGTTTTGGCCATCTGAGGTTCTAAATGTGGTATGACAGCTTTCCTTTTTAGTGTTAAAAACAGCTTTACAAATCAAATTGGAGATGATTGTTATTTATAGTTGTGTGATAAATCATTTTGGTTTTGTATTTATATAATCCAAGACCTTTCACCCTCTGTTTGATTCTTACTTTTAGGTTACTTTCTGTTCAATTGAAGTATTCTTTTCTTATGCAGTTCTGTGAACTATTTTTGCAACATACCCTAATTTCACTGTGACAGAATAATAATTAGAGAGGTTGTTTACCTTGGGAATTTAGTTGGGCTGATACCTTGCATTCAAGCTGTATCTACAGAAAGATTAATTAATTGAATCATCACTGATTAAGAAGTCACCTGAAGTGGAAAACACTGATTCATTTCTGCATACTAACAAATCGTAAAAAACTGAACCATTCAAACTGTCCTTTTGCATACAAGAGCCCTACTGCGTTGGCATACTGCATCCATAAGTGGTTATTTGTCTGGGAAGGTACATATTTTGTATTTAATTTAGGCCAAATACATATTTTATGTATGTCATTGAAGTAAACAACATTCTGTAGGTAGCACCTGTAAATCAGCATGTCCCTGAATGTAACACGTTGAACAGTTTTGCAAAAATAACACATACAGGGATTTTTTTCGGGCCCCAGCAGAAAGAAGAAATATTTATAGCCGCTATAAAAATATTTACAGTAGAATAAAATGTGATAATATTAAATATTTGTTGTTTTGTCACTGGTCATAAAAATATTTATTTTCTTGGAGGACAAATTGTGTTTTCTGCATTTAATGCTAGAATAACTAACCAGATATATCCTAGAACTGCTGGGGCTTTCCTATGTCTTTCCCCCTCAAATTTTTTTTCAAATGAGTGGACGTATTGTATTTTACAAAAACCTGAAAGATACTTGTACGTGTAAAATACACAGGCTTTTGAAAAATGTCATTCTCTGTGTTTTACATGCCTTTGTTGTTGTTGCTTCCTCAGAGATGCAGTTTTATGTTTTGTCCACAAGATGGTGAAAATCTCAAGTTTTAATTATTTTTGAAGCCAGTATAAACTGTTAATTTTTAGCCTGAGTGCTCTGGCATTTCTCATAAGCACTTCAATTTGTTTTTGCAGTCCATCTGCTGGCAAGGACAAAATCAGAACAGCGCATAGGAAAATAATGATTTTGAATCATCCTGATAAAGGTAAATAATTATTACTTTGCTTAACCAGGGCTGGAAAGGAAGAGGCTTAAATGAGATCCTTTAAGTTTTCTGACTGTGTAAATAACCACATCGAGTGCAAACGTTTGTTTTTTATTTATTAACTTGAACTTCTGTGTGTCTTCTCTCAGATAAACTGAGCTTTATGAGCCAGTTTTACTCATTTTTCTTTAAAGTTGTTTTCCGTACTTGTGGTGCTTCAGTTAAAACTATAAGCTCAGGGACTGGTTTTCCACACTTTCCAAAACTTCTTAAAAAATAAGGAAAAATAAGCTATAAAAATTTTACGTTAAACGAAAATTGCTGGTTTGAACTGTGATGGACCAGTTGCGTGCATGAAAGTAACTTTCTGTGGGGAAATGTTTTGCAGTTAATAAGTACATCATTGATGAATTTCAGACTTTATAGGTCTCACTTTGAAAGAACGTAAAGCTGGGCACTGTTGCTTTACTGGCCGGGTTTTTAATGTAAATTTATCTTAGAGAAAGGCTATTATTATAACTTTAACTACACTACAGCTGGTTGAGAAAGAAAGCCCATATGTTCATTGCTGTTTCTACTTTAAAATAACAGATGGTGAAGAGTTGCACTGTATTTCAGAAGTCAAAAGGGGAAATCAGAGGGTTTTTATATCTTTTTGACAGAATTACAGGCTCCCTTCCAGCACCCCATTTTAAGAAAATGAAACCGTTTAAGTGTGACCACTGGCCATTGAAAGTGTTCAGTTGATGCTTTTCTTTTCTCTCTTTACCCCTCAGTTCAGTTGTAAAGTTGTCCTGCTTGTTTGATTTCAAACTTTCATTTTTTACTCTATCTATAATGGATAAGCTGCACAGGCCTAGAAGAGAAATTCTCTTCTTCATTTCTAATATATTATAGTGGTCAAAAGTCTCTTAACCGCTAGGGTACCTATTAGGTCAAGACTTTTTTAAGAATGAACATCTAAATTTGTTGCAGCAGTACATGGAGACGTGAGCCAGAGAGAACTGTGAATCTCCATGTGGATATTGAGGAGATCTGAAGAGGTGGTTCCTGTTAGGAAGATCCTAATGACCCTAACAAAGATTTTTATGCTGCACTCTTAGAGTTTTAATGCCCCTGCAGCTGGGCACAGTGTCGGTTTGAATGGAAGTAGCGAGCCCTCCTGCATGATAGTGAGACACGGAGTAGGATTTCTCAGTAGTATTTTCTCAGTAGGAGCACCAGTTGAAGGGATTTGTGCCTCTCTGATGCCCCTGAAGCTCTTCTGGCATGGCTGTAGAAAAAACCTTGTGTAATATCTTCAGCTGCAGAGTGAGGGCCTGGAGTGATCTTGAACATGTGGCATCACAGAGAGGCTTGTTTGCTTGTGTATAGATCACTTCTGGCTGTGGGTAGCACAGATGTTGTTTTAAAAATAATATTCAATGGTATAATGTAATTTTGAAATAATATTTTACTACCTGGAGTTGATAGAAGAAAGAGCAGTAATAGCAGATTTTAAGTTACCTATGTTCTGAGATCCAAACTGTTGGAGAGAGAATTATTAGAAATAAGTAGGAAATACATAGAAATCTGCATAACAACATCCCCAGAGAGTACTACTGAAATGGTTGCTTATTAACCTTCACAGTTCAGTTTTAAAGTGTTTTTATATTGATATGGTGTATGTTAATTTATCAGTTACCAATTTTGTGAAAGAACATTTCCTCACAGAAAAAAAGGAAGAGAGAAACCTTTTGGACTTGCCTTAATTATAAACAAACACTTAGGCAATCATGAGATTGAATTTCCTCTCATTGGAGGGCTACAAAATTAATATGGCACTTAAGGATGTAAATGTGGTGAAAACACTTCCAACAGATTTGAATTTACTTTTAAGATTCTGTATTCTAGGCATGTAGAAAATCAATGCACATTTAAAAATTACTTGGAATACATTGTTTATTGCAGGTTTTAGTCTTTACTATTTGTTTGATCCTCTTATCTACTCTGTGAAAGAAGCAATTATCAATGTAGTAAATCCTATTCCTTGCTACAAAGCTACTAGATTTAAAAAAAGAAAAAAACATTCTTTTTTCAATAGCCAATTCATTACCCATCCCTTGCCCTGCCTCACTTTCCTCCCATGTGGCTTACCTATTGGAACCACACTCAAACAAGACCAAACCATGGAAAAGAACTTCATTCTTTTTTCCCAGTTGTTTTACTACACCATGAAATGACTTTATACTGATTTGGATTCCTGCAGGAATGTCCTAAAAAAGTCTTTAAGCAAGCCTCACCTTTTGGTTTTTATTTGTATATGTCTGCAACTAGCTCTGCATGTTTCTTCTATCGTTGTCTTTTCTGATTAATAGAATGAATGAAATGGTGAATGTGAAAAAATGGTTGAACAAATGCCTTGGAAAAGGCTATGCAGTGCACAGTATTGCTGGAATCACATTTTCACATAAAAATATAGGTGTATTACAGTAAGTGGTAAGTTACTGATACAAACCTTGTGGTGTTGTTTTTGGTGACTGTGGCCAGATGGTTGGCACTCAAGGGGAGAGTGAAAAAAACCCAAATACAAAAAGAGTGCTCAACTGTAATCAGATTGTTAGATGGAGCGTAGAGCAATGATGGTGTTCAACACTAGAAGTTAGAAGGCATACCATGTTTAAATAGCTTTAATGTGATGGTTTCTGGCTGGTAACTCTGGGCATCTCGCACAGGACATGCTTGCACAATAATTCTTTGTCAAAAATATTTTTAAATTTACCTCTCACTTTTTGTGATGAATGGAAGTAATAGCTGTTAGGTTTGAGTGAATGTTCAGGACAGCTGACCTTGCATACATTTGCAATAGCATCCCACTGCAGATCTAAATCACAGCACGTAAAGTGATTTCAGATTTCAGTCTTCTTTCTGAGACAAATTGTTCCGCATTATTCTACACTGATTTCAGTTTTGATTACATTTCTCATGTTTCCTTATCAATTAGTGTACTTCTTATCAATGTCATTTGTATCAAAAGGATTTGTGTAGGAAAGAGCTCATGAAACTGAGTAATAAAGAGATGCTGCAGGTGAGGTAATTTGGTACTTAATACTAATGTGTAAACAGTATTCCTTTCCCCTTTCTCTTCTCAGGTGGATCACCTTACTTAGCAACAAAAATAAATGAAGCAAAAGACTTGTTGGAATCCAGTGCCAAAAGCTGAAACCCAAAGCCTTGGGTCATAGGAGATTCAGCAGATACATTGTGCAATAGCTTTCATGTCTGCTTGCTTTGCACAATTTCTCAACATTGATTGATCATATTTATTGTCATAATTAAAATGTTTAAATTATTTAAAAGCAAACTGAAATCTTTTACAGTTATGTAGTTATGTACAGTTATTCCCCCGCAAGGAGCATGGAGTTGGAATGATGATCCTTCCAACTCGAGCTGTTCTGTGATTCTGTCTCAATTTTAGTGTATTTTTACAGAATTTTGATCCCTTACAAGCTTTGAAAAAGTTCTCTTAACTGTGTATGTTTTTTTCAGAAGTACTTGTTTCTTTTATCAAATTTTGGATCTTTTAAAATAAACTTTTAAAAACAGTCTTAAATATAGGCTTATTTCTTCATTAGTAAAGAAACAACCGTATCTTTTAGGGTCACCATGAAATCTGTGGCAGTGTATTGAGTCACAGGAAATATGTCAGACCCCATTTGGCAAGTGTTCAGCACCACCTTACACTTGAATCTGTTCATTTGTGAAGTAGTAGGGTTTGTTCATGGGTGCAGTTTGAGCTGCAATTCAGGACAAAATGATTGATGGAACTACAGACTGCAGCTTCCACTAGGTGTGTATATGGGGCTTGGAGGATTCTTGGAGGATATGAAGGAGGATTCTTGGGTTTGGTTACTTCTCTTACATATTAAAGGGTCTCTGAAATTGTCAAGTAATTATTTAGACATGCTTTTATTTGAAGCCACAGACTATGTTTAATCTCTTGCAGTTGGAGTAAACGTGGGGTTTTCTGCAAGGGTTTTCATGGCAGTGGGATTGAAGAAGGTAGATCCATGTGGCATGGTTTAGATGTATTTTCCAGGCTGCTGTTGTCTGAGTCAGCCCAGTCATGTGAGCCTGGTGTAGGACTGATACAGCAGGGAACAAACAGGAGAGTACCTGCTTTGCACATGGCTCCAGGAGCATTTCCTGGGTTAGTTCTCCAGTAATGCTCACATTTCTGCATTATGCTTCATATCCCAGAGCATACATACCTCCCTTCTTATGCAGCATCCTAGCAACCTAGTGCTGGCTTTGGGGAACCCTGAAGTCACAGATCTCAGACTCTAAAGAGAACAAGTTTTAATTGACAGCTGAGAGTAGGTGCTATTTAGGGCACTTGGCTGCTGCAGATTTCTACCAGTAAGTTGCCTGTAGATGAACTAAATCTCCTCAGCGTAGACAGTCTAGGGCATTCAGTGCAAGACTGAAAAACTTCCAGTGTCCATTCAAACTCTATCATTAGAGGTACAATAAACAGCTTTGCTGAAGTGCTACAAATATAAAATTTAGATACTCCATTTTCTAGGTTATTTAGCCAGAGGTAAGATGGCTAAGAGCAGTTAATATGAGGTTGGATCCTTTAATTATTTATTCACCAGAACATGCATTTGTAGTTCATCCAGTAGTGGATGCTCAGATTATGTGGATTTTTCCTTGAAAGGAAGAAAAAATATGAATTATTTTCTATCCAGTTCCTCAAACTTTGTCACAATTCCCTTACTTTCATTAGAAGTAGATGAAAAATTTTAAGTTGACCCTAAAAGAAAATACTAATTCCAAGTACTTTAGAGACTTCTTTGCAATTAGAGTGGCAAGACATATGGCACAATTTCACTGGATAAAGCAAAAAAGACCACTGGGAGAAACCTGCCTGGGAATAGCATATGCTATACAAGTACTACAGTTGCATCCTGTAACTAATTCTCTAATACAAGAAACTTTAATGAAAACAGTTTATTCCTATGCAGTAGCTTTAATTGGTTCTTGAGTAGCCATCAATTAATGCTCATTTAGGGTTAGTCATTCCTTTTACTGGTATATCAGTCTGTATTGGCAAAAAATAGAATCATGACAGTTTTCATTTTGGGAGAAGTGAAATGGTGGTGTTCCTAATTTTCTGAAGTGCAATCTATAAGTGATATGAATCAGTATGCAAAACCAAAATTGATGTGAATGGTAGATAGCAAAAACATTGTGCTCAATGATAGTGAACTCACTAGCTGTTGTTTTCATATAGCTACCTTTATTTCCCTGAGTAAAATGAGTAGCAGAGAGCTGTTCTAAAGTATCAGTTAAAACAAATGCATTAAAGATGGCTACTTGCTCTGTTCTTAAAAATGAACTTCCCATTTCTTTGTAAGAAGTACAGGGTTTGAGGTTTTTTTGTGAGATTCCATTGTTGATAATTTCCTCCCTGATCTAATTATTTATATCATTATTTTGGAGAACACTTTTTTCTGCCTTTCATGAGAGAGATTGTCCTTCTTAACAAAAAGAAATAAAACTGAGTTCCAGTTCTGCTTTCTCCATTCTTTTTTTCAGAGCAGACTACTGACCAGTAAACAAATTTGATAAATTAACAAATTAAAAAATTAGAGAGGTTAACTGGCTTGTCCTATCTCTAGAAAATGCTGTAAAATGAATGAAGCTAATGAGCAGTTGTGAAAGCATCACATATACAAAAAACATATTTTTTCTTGTCTGTTTACTTGCACAGCTTGCTTTACCTACTAAGTGATGTTTAGAAGGATGAATATAGGACAGGGAAAAGGCAAATCATGGAAATGCTGCTCAATTTGTTGTTGCTGATAGTCAACATGGCAGGCTGAGGAATGTCTTTGGAGACTGCCTTGCAGAACAGCACCTGGATTGATGCTCAGCTGGGCTAGGAAGAACATGATGCTACTATTTTTAAAAACATAGCCTGGTAATTTAATCTTAAAAATATTCAGCCTCTTGAGACTATTTTCTTGTCAAATTCATGAGTGTTTTTTGTGTAAGAAAAGTGCATAGAGGTTGATTTATTCTGGTGCAATTTCTGTCCATCTAGTACAAGCAGACTCATTTTTCATGTGTTGCTTTAATGTTCAGAAAATGTTCATCTGTAACTTCTTAGCTTGGGAATTCCCAGGTATTTTTCTGCTTGGATGATAACTAGTCCCAGAAATCCTCTATGGCTTCAGAAGTCAGGCAGGACTGAGTGCATTCATATGGCATTGCTGTGGGTGATCCCCAGTTTATTTAATGAAGTGGAGCTTGCTCATCTGCCTGGTTTTTACTCTTAGTCCTTGAGAGTTTTACCTGATATTTCATTCTTTACCCTTGGTACAGCAGAGTTAGGCATACATACATACTAAGTCTACAAAAAGACCCAGTGGAATCTGGTTATCTGCCTATGCATGAGTGCAACTTGGAAAACTTTTGCTGGCTTAGGATGGGACGGGGATAGAATTGAGACATTAAAATACAAGGGCAGAGTTCACAAAACCTTTGCCTGATCTTCTAGGTAGTTTTAAAAGTAAAAATTTACTCTATGTGCTTGGATTTTTGCTTCTGTATAGGTGTAAAATGACTTTCTTCTTGTGAGGTCTTTGCTCAGTTCAACACTTTTCTCATCCATAAATCAACAAATTGGGTGCCTGGTGTCTTCAGTTCCCTGAAAAGCCTGATCTGGTATCTGTGGTTGTGGGGTGCCTCAATCAGCCTGTGTGTGAAAATCACAGTATCTGACCTGCTACTCAGGTGAGACTGGCGATGAAGGTGGGCTGAGGAGGTGACAGCGCTTGCTCTGCTTCCTGCTGCAGCTGTGCCTTGCTGCGGAACGTAAGGCTCATAAAGGCTGCAAGATTCCTGGGCCTGAGTACTGAGCTCAGCCCAGCTCCAAACTGTGAAACCATGTCTAAACAACTTCAGGAAATTCACCAGCTGAGGTATTACTGAGTTCCTTAGGAGCCTCACTTCCCACAGGTTGGTCTTTAGGGTCTTTCCTTTAATTCAGACTCTTCTGTGAGCTTCTGTATGCTACTCTGCCTTTGGCGAGCAGCACAATAGACTGGCAATAAATGGCCAGCTAAACTTCCCAGAACTTTTTAGTTGAATTGTGACAATATGAATGTTTTCCTTGGGTCATAACCAGCAGGGTTTTGTGTGTAGATTGCAAAGCCATGTTAGTGAATTTGGATCATCACCAGCACAACCTTGGGGCTCTTGAACTTTGTCATTTCAGCAATGGCTCTCAAGCAACAGGTTGTATGTACATGTCTGTATAAGCATGCACATGTTTATACATACACACAGAGCTTTTCAGGATCCTGTGTGGAATTTTGCATCTGTACTGGAGCCCACTTTCAAAAAGTAATACTTTTCTTGATTTTTTTTAAACTAAATTTTCCAAATCAGATCAAGACAGCAAATATAATGCCAAAGTAAATTGGACATCTTAATTTAATTATGTGCGTAAATAGGAAACTAATTAAAAATCAAACAACACACATCACCCAAATGTCTCCACTTTTTGCTTTTTATTGAGTTTATTCTCAGTTTTGCTCTCATTATTTTTACTAACAATGTAGTTATGAGTCTTCTAAAGAAATAATGTTCTTCTGTTACCATCATACTGTGTTTATACGTGATCCATGTACCCAACTTTTTTTAAATGAGGCAAAAATAAAAAATGACAGCTTTTGGGTATGTTGCCCAAATAAAATTTTCTGTTTGCAAATGATTAAAATTTCAGCTACATTTAAGATATGCTTTTGTATTTTACTCTGTGGGTATTGAGTAGGAAGGAGGGAATTCTAAATCATTATTTGATGTCTTACTGATTGTTAATGGTCAGTGAACCATGGATACTTGTGAATACTTGAATTGTCAGCCTAGTTAGCAATACACATACTTCCTTTACTATTAGGAAATTGCAAAACTGTACTTAAAAAGAGAAATATAATTTTGACAATGGTAACATCATCAGATTAATATTGTTAGGATTTTTCAAGAGGTAGTTATGGAACACAGAGTAATTGCTCTACAGCTTCATGTGACATTAGAACACGTCTACTGTGTTACTGAAATTTCCTAATTTATATACTGGCTTATACAAGGAAAGGTTAATTAGGTGGATTTTTTTTTAATATAGCAAATATTGCATCTACTAAAATCTAGTTTTAAATAGTGGCAAAGTTCTCCAAAATTGTTCTGTAATATAAATGTTTTATAAAGCATGGTTCTGTATGCAGTAATTTCTCCTGACTGTTGGATTTGATCTGGGCAACTTGTGTGTTCCTTACATCTGGCAGGCAACTGAACAGTTTGTGGTGCAAAGAACAGTAGAGGTCCTAAACATTCCAGTGAATACAATTTGACTAATACAATGTTAGGAAGAAATTCTTCACTATGGGGTAGTGAGGCACTGGTACAGGTTGTTGAGAGAAGCTGTGAATGCCCCATCCCTGGAAATGTTCTAGGCCAGGATGGATGGGGTCCTGAGCAACCTGATCTAGTGGAAGGTGTCCCTGCCCATGGCAGGGGGGTTGGACTAGAGGATCTTTAATGTCCCTTCCAACCCAAACCATTCTGTGATTCTATAATATAATGAAAGAAGTGTAAACAAAATTCTAGTGAAGAGCTCAATAGATAATTGGTTGGCATGACTGGGAGCAGATGGAAGTGGTTAAGGGGCTTACTCTGTGGAAAGCCTGGTTTGTCCTGGGTCTTTTCCTGTTCAACAAACTCGTCGGTGATCTGGAGAAGGAGACTGAGCGCTTATCAAGTTTACCAATGATGCCAAATGATGTGAACCGCTCTTTACACTGAAGGGAAGAGCTGACATTCAGGGGGACCTGGAGAGGCTGCAGGAATGGGGTGACAGGAATTCTTCATGAAATTCCACAAGGACAGGTGCAGAGCCAGATGCCTGGGAAGGAAGTGCCCCTTGAAGATCTAGGGGCTGTGGAATGCTGGGCTGAAAGGGGCCTGGCCGCAGCAGGAATAAGAGCCGGTGGTGTGTCCTGGCAGCAGAGGGGGACAGCAGCCTCCCAGCTGTGTGAGTGGGAGCATGGTCACCAAATCAACAGAAACAGCTCTTCTCAGCCAACCACACCGAGCTGCAGCATCCAGTCTGGGGACCTCTGAACAGCAAAGACATTGGGCAACCACAACAGGTCCAGTAAAGGCCACCCCAGTGTTTGGGGGGGCTGGAGCACTTTGCCCTGTGAGGAGGGGCTGCAGGGGTAGAGCTTGTTCACTCTGAAGAAGAGAGGGCTGCTGGGGGTCCTCACAGCAGCCCCCATCATCATAAGGACCTAAAGAACATGGGTCTAGGCTCTCCATGTCATGTGTGGTGGGAGGTTGAGAAAAAGGGAGTATAAGTTCAAAAGGAGGTGCAGGGTGGACATAAATAATACTGTTTCATCTCACAATCCAACACTGACACAGGTTGCCCAGAGAGGTTGTGCATTTTCCTTCCTTGGGAGTTTTTCGAGATCCACTGCTCTGGCCCTGCATGTGGCCTTGCTTTGAGCAGAAGGTAAGACCAAGGACCTCCTGAAGTCCCTCCCAGCCTGAATTGTCCTATGCAATGAGATCCAGTGGGGAGGACAGATGGCAGAGGTATAATAACAAAGGAGTCACATCAGGGAAATATCCTGCAGTAGTTCTGTGCGTGGCTTTTGTTTGCTTGCTTTTTATAAAGTCTGAAGTACAGCTGAGCTTAGAATCATATTTAAAATAGTATTGAGAGCTGCACAATACAAAATATCAGTATTTTTATTCCACTCTATGTTGGTGTCTTGGAGCCAACATTTGAAGGGGCTCTGGGTCCAGTCTTGGTGCTGCTGGTCCAGTCATTCCTTTGTTCTTAATACTGGGTGGTGGGAAGCCTTCTAGTCTCCAAGACCAAGAACAAAGACATTCTGCCTTGTAAAACTGCCAGTGGCCTGAACAGACAGAAATCCCTCCCCAAATCATGAGCATCTGGTTACCGTGTTCAACAGTGGGCCAGCCCGTAATTGTTTAGTGCTTCCCGCCCTGGCGGCAGTGGGAATTTCTGTGGAAGGAACTGCTGCAGGGGACAGATTGATCAGCTGAGAGAGGCTTAAAGATCTGAGTGCTGAGGTTACTGATAGCAGATCAGGTTTCTTGAATTAAGTGGAGGACTGCCAGATTCCCAGTTAGGTTTATTTTACTTGCAGCTGGGGAAGAAGCAGTGTTATTCCCATTTGAGATAAATAAAGTCCTTTGCAAGCTCCAATTTGTTATGTTTCTTCTGATCCTAATGTATTATTTAACCACCAGTCCACATCACTCTCAACAGCACATAGGTACCTTTTCAGCAGGGGCCTTAAATACCTGGCAGAACAAGCTGGGATTCAGGAGCTGTGCCACAAAGCAACATCTGCAAGTTCCTTACATGCTAAGTGGCATCTCCATACATTGTTATTACACAATTAAATATTTCAATGTTTGGTGGGTCAGCTTCAGTCTTTCCCACCATTCCCATCATTAAGATACAATCCTGCAGATGTTTCCAGGGCTCCTGCCTTCCCTTCAAGCCATCTTCTCAATAACTGTGAAAGTGCCCTCACTATCTGTCTTTTTTGTCGTGCAACCACTCTAGCTCCAGTATTCAATAATTCATGATCTTGGAGGAGGTGCACCAAAATGATTTTAGCTACCTCCAACTTTTTTGGACAGAAGGATAATAAAAATGATTTCACAGTAACTAAAGTAAGTCAGTTCATTGGTGAAAGCACTTAAATATAACTTATTAGCTATTCAGGAGGAAGGTTTTACTAAAGGTACAATGCATTTATGTATTAAAGTGCAGCTCAGCTCCTGAAAAATGACTACGTAAATAAGCACTTGTCACATCTTATTTTTGTTGATTTTTTTTCTTCTCCTCCTAAATTTGTTTTCTGCTGTTAACTCTATTGCTCTCCTGATTTTAACCATGAAGTAGCTGGATCCTACTCCTTGTGGAGTTACTTGCTAGTGAGTAACACTTTTGTGTTGCCGCTGATGAGCTGCTGTTACAGGCATTCTTACAAGTCAGAAGGCACAAGTCAGTGTGACCCATGGCACAATATGACACAGAAACTTTTGGAATGTGATGCTTGAGATAAAAAGATCAAGTTGTGGTCCGGTTTTCCTAAGTCCAGGGTATAAAAATTATCACTGAGAATACAAGGTAAATCCACAAAATATTTTAAACTCCTAATTTCCACTAGGCCTGACAGTGTGCCAGTATGTCCAGTGGGGGATCAAGAGTCACTTTGGCTGACACCATCCATGGGTCATCTAAATTCCTAGTTTCTTGATGTCTGGGCATAGGGGCTATTAGCACTAACAGACTTAATTCTAGCACTGTGCAGAGGCACGACATAGTCCTGGGGAACCGGAACTTAAATCAAGAAAAAAAGTAACTCCAGTACTTTCCAAAGCTTAGGTGAAGAAACAGCTGGGGAGGTATTTCTAGAGTACAAGTCTGACTGCAGACATCGTAATTCAAGTTACTCAAATGTTTGGCTCCTTTTATCTGTTTTGGATCTCACTGTTAGCACCTTGGTACTTGTATACAAAGAATGCTTGATAGCACAATCACAAAAGCAATAAACAGCCTTACAAAGACATAGATCTAAGGTGACTCCTTCAAGTGGAATCTTACTTTAAGCGCGATTTCAATGTCAGGTATCATAATTGCATCTAATATTAGAGACTGACTTAATGCAACACAATGTCAATGACAATATAAAGGCAATCATGAACAGAGAAGATAACTGAAAACTGTTTGGGGGGATGGAAGGAAGGATTACACTGCAGTGAAGACTTCTGTAGACATTACAAACATTTTTCAGTGACACACAGAGGACTTTTTTTCTGTCCTAAACCTCTGGACACTTTATTCTTGTTTCCATCTTGATACTGGAATCTGCCTGGAATCTCTAAATGTGATTTAGGGTTGGGGTTTTTTTCCCCTTCCTCAAACTTTTGAATCTGTCTTCTGCTAAGCACTGAAGTTACATATGTGAAGTTGGTTAGCAGGCTGAACAGACTACCTGACACAGAGAATTAAATACATATGAAAGGGTTTTCTTCTTCCCCTCAGCAACACATATCCTCCCACCCTCCAAAGGGATATGGTTTAAAAGGTGTGAAGCTAGACTATTTTGGCTCTATCAGACTCTGAAGACAGAGTGAAAATGTCACACATCTTCCTAAACGACTGTGAGTCTATTGGATTTTTTGTGGGTATAGGTAGCAGCAGTGTGACCTGCTTATACAGCTTAACAGCATGTAGCTATGGGAGGCCCTGTGGCTTGCATGTGATTCCCTCTTGCAGTAGTGCTTGTGATGGGGCTGTAATTTCAATGAATTGAAATGACATCTGCTGTATTGTCCAGTCTCTGGCTTGCCCTGGTGTGAATGCACAGGTGCACACAGAGGTGCTGGAGAGGAGCTGCCCTTGGCAGTGGCACATCTTAGATTTGCTTATGCCAGGCACACACAAGCATCCTCCATGTGCTTGAGGTTTGGCTGGCCTACAGAATCATAGAAGGGACCCATAGACTATCCTCGGCTGGAAGGGGCCCACAAGTATCAGTGAGTCCAACGCTTCTCCCCTTGTCTCCTCTCCTCACCAGAGGAATGGATTTATTTATACCTATGAATGTTCAGCTGAAATTCTGTGACAAAACTAGAGATAGCATGTTACAGAATCCATACAACCAAAGCAAATGGAAAACCTTTGCCGATGTTAACGCGGCAGCAGGTGAGGGCTAAGGTTCTGAAACACAGAAGCTTGCCTGGGCTTTTTCTACTCATTTAAACAGCTTCCCCCTCCTCCTCCTCCTCCTCCATCCCCCCAAAACCAAAACAAACTCAAAAAGCAACCAACCAAGAGGTTCAGAAGGCATCAGTTGTACTCCAGTCTCACTGGTTTACCATGAAAGCCAGGTTTCTGGATATGAATCTGAGGAAAACTTTAAAAGTGACCCTATTGGAGCCTAAAAGCACCTGAATTATCAGGATCTCCTACAACAGAATGAATTATCTTTTTTTCCAGTGGGCTGCCATTCTAATAATGCTTTGAATGTCAGCAGTGATAACTATTTCTAATTTGTCCTTCCAATTCTGTGAGGAAGGAAGGAAGAAATCCATAATACAAAACGAATTCTAATGAGGGATGAAACTCTCCTCCTAAGAAACAGTGCTCCAAGAGCTGCAGAGATTTGCCCCGTGGGGACCCATCTGACACTTTAGCTTAACACTCAAGAGTTTAAGTGACCCTACAGAATATAAATCAGCTTGTGCTGCTTCAGCATTAGCTGCTGAGCAGCCAGTGCATGGGAAAGTTGACCCGTTTACTCAGGTTGGCTTGAAGCTTAGTTGAAAAAACACCCAGGTTTTGTTGGATTGTGGAGAGTGGAGTTGGGGAGCACTCATAAGTTGGCTCTATACTGTGAAAAGTCCTCTTTTAAAAGCCTGTCCAGGGATGACAAGAAAAAGCAGAGTGCTGAGAAGTCCTTGCTGGCTGGTGAGCTCGTGGTTTGGGATGTCCCTGGGTGGGGGTGCTGAACTCATAAGCAGCTGATATTAAAGCCCTGAAAGTGAGTCTATTCCTACAAGCTTATGCTACCGACAGCCTTTAATGAATATGCAAGTGTAGTCTTTTACAGCCCAATTTGAAAAACTGAAAACATGACAAGTCTAAAGCTATTAATGATACCAATTGCTATGCTGTGTGGTCCCAGAACAAGGAAGAAAAGCCATAGTAAGTGACGGCTTACACCTTACAAAAGGGCTGGAGGTGAGGGGTTGGGGGACATGATACCATTTTCTAAAATGCAGCAAAAAGAACGAATGTAAATGCTTTCAAATTTTTGAATGACTCAGTGTTTTATTAAAATGTGAAGGGGAAAATGATTTCATAAAAGACAAAGGCACTGTTTAAATTAAAAACTCATCTATGCCTGGAAAAGCCACCCTCTGATTCACATTTTCCTCTGCTGTGTCCATCCAGCAGAGGTTGCTAATGATTCTGATTCCAAGTTATTTCGGTCAGTAAAGATAAACTAAAGAATGCAGGTTTTTGTCCATCGACCTTTGTGCCTGCTTTTGTATCTCTGCTTTCACTTGTGGAAAAGCATCGAACAGGTCTAAATTCTCTTTGTATCTGCTACCTGGTAGCCTATAGCTACACCGAGGCAGCCTGGCAGAAACGAGGCTGCCTTGCTGTTCTTGCTTTATGAAATACTCCCCTTATATTTTTAGTTTTTCTGAAACCAGTAAATTGCTAATGCCTCTGACTGGCAGGCAAGATTGCCTGATCCTCGTTGCTGCAGTTCTGCTACCAGTGCCCAGGGCTGAAGAGAATTTTTAACAGCATGAAAGACAGGCTGAATATGACAAGGCAGTGGATATGAGTTCGGGGGTTTTTTTCCTAAGGATTTTGTTTCCATTTCTTTCATGTTGTTTATTATTTCTAGGCTTGTGAATGAGTAAAAAATAAGTGTTTGTTGTCATTTTTTTTTTAAAAAGAAATTATGTTCTTGCTTCTAAGGTGATTGACATGGTGGACTGTGCTTCCAAGGAGAATGCCTGTTCAGTTTTCTGTTCTTTAGCAGCCTGTTGGATACTTTTGTGGACGTTCAGAAAACTTCTGTTTCCAGTAAAGTGGAGTAGCAACAGCTGCATGTATCTGCCAGTCCTAATAACCCACTCCAAGTTACAGAAAGTGGAACCCAAAAAATTATCAGAGCATTAAAGCCATGGCATTTCCTATATTTCACATCAGTTGAATGTGAATAATGAAATCCAGCAACCATCACTCTTGATGTTTAAAAAGTGTATATGAGCAGGTAAGCACTTTAAACAAGAAATGCAGTGCCAGCCAAAGTAATCTCTGCCATATGTCCTCAAATTCCCTGGAGTTATAGTAGGGATTAACTTGATTCATGATGTTTGAAAACTTCAGGAAAAAATGAGTTAAAGCTTTCTACCAGAAATTCCAATCAGCATTAAAGAGTTGACTGAATACTACTAAACATAAATTTTAAAAAACCCAAACCAAACCTGCTCTTACCTGCTCAAAGGTTTAAATGGATGTTTTTCATCCATTTGTCTTCTCTATGAGTGGCTTTGCTTAGGGAAAGTTTTAGTAGCACAAATAGATTAGAAGAAGGAACTTTTGAGCTAGACACAAGTGTTAAGAGGAAAGAATTGGTTTTATCCCCAAGTGAACATTTGCATGAACTGTGCAAATGTACGTAACCACTGACACACTGGAAATAGGAGAGGTCTTGTGATTAAACTCAGCTCAAATATCTGCAGTAACTGCTACGGCAACTATGGAGTAAAAAGAAATATTAGCAAAATAAGTAGGGAAAAAAAAGGAATTGCAGACTGTTTGTAAATATACTTTTGAGAGCACAAATAGAAAGTAATTTATACACTTGAATTATTCACTGTGAATTACTCACTGAGATTTGGCCCGCTATAATGGTTTAAGATGAACTGATACACTGTTGTAAAATGTATACTCTCGTTGTAACTTATTTCAATCAAAA
>WEIT01018909.1:7919-51230 GCA_013389985.1 Dryoscopus gambensis | reverse complement strand
GAATATTTTGGAAGTCCCTGGAATGCAAACACTTGCATAGATTGAGTGTATTTGTCTAAAGAGGAAGCAATGTTAGCGATTATTTTTACTCTTATTCTGAAAGAGGGGCCTCAGTTCCTGATTTTGTGCAGGAAAGGCCTGCCTAGTAACCAAGAATCTGTTTATGTGAACATCAATACTGTAAGCATCTTGCTTTAGTTTCAACCTGTAAGGATCAATATAACACAAGGAAGAGAGGAAGGACTGCCTACTGGTCTAATTATCTTTCTAGAGTCTTGTATTTTCTTTCTCCCTTCTTAATGTTCAGAAAGTCAGTAGTGAAGCATCTTTTGTGAGCAAACATTGTTTGAAATTGAGATAAATGTGTTAATACAGGCAAATCTGCCCATCTCATAAAATTTAGAGTGCTGTCTGAAGATGTCAAAATATGATATTGCAGTTACACCAGTGACTGCATTTTGCTATTGAGAATTTGTAAGTATGGCATATGAAGAGGTACCTGTTAAGTCCTGATGCAAAATTGATTTGCTTGGAAGTGGAGGGAGTTACATGTGCATTGTGAAATCCCACAGAGAATCAGGAAAAATTTGTGCTAGCTGGTCGCTCTTTGCAACAATATATACAAGAAAGAAATCAAACCCTGCCTTGTCTACCTTGAGGGTAATTTTTGAAGGCAATTTAAAGTATTGTTAATTGCGATGCTAATATTCAGGCTGAAAGTGACCCTTCCTTTTTTAGCCCTGAAATGCTTCTCATTCATGTTTCTTAAGTAACTATTACTTATTTCGTGGATTAATGACTGTTAAGTAACCCCCCTGCAGAAAAGGAGGCAGATTTGGAGGCCTTTCTCTTTTGCCAAAAGTGTCTAAAAATGATCTTGGCAGCCTTGTTCTCTGCAGACCTTGATGCATCACTCTGCTAATCCAGCCTGGAGAACACCTTGGGCTTGTTGAGACTACCCTGTGCCCCAGGAGTACTCGCTTCCTTCTGAACCACCCTGCTGAAATATAGACAGTTCGAAAACCTGGGCTTTCAAACAAGCCAAGCTGAGCTTCCAACAGCTCACAACCAGGTCACCATATACCATGGTGCCCTGTGGTGACATGGAGATGAAGTTACCTTGACATGGCCCTCCAGGAGTGTGTGATTTTTATGAAGTTAGTTTTATCTGTGGTGTGGATGAATGATATGAACATGAATTGCTATTATTATTAGAAAGAAGACTTATCTTCATTTCTGGTTTTGTTTTAAAGGATACAGGGTTCAGATCCATCCAGGCTATTGACCAGTGATCAACAAAAGAGTAAAGTCAGAATATGTCTGCAAAAAGTAACAGAGAAATTTGGTGCAGATATGTAAGTAGGTAGTTACTTATTTAAAGGAATATCTACTGGCCTGTCAAGAAATTATTTTAATCTAAACGTCTTTCCATCAAATTAAATGCAAAGCACAAAATTTGTCTCTTGAGATATAATTGAATGAGACTCAAAAGAGTTTAATTATGTAATTATTGTTGACAATAAGAAAAAACAGATGCATTCAAAGTTATCAGATATAACTTCAAGAAGTATTTCAAGTTTCTGAATTGTGTTAAAATAAAGGAACACATTTTTTTGGCCTATATATGGAATATATGTTGAAGTATACAAAACATGGTTAAGACATGTATGTGCATTAGTGTGTGTAAATGTGTATATTAACATGCATTATCTATAAGTGTGTATATGAAAAAATATTTATGTTCTTATAGTAAAGAGCATTGTGGTGATGGTGATGTTGCTTGTACAGTGAGTATATTAGAAAATCCCATTTTGGCTCTGAGTGTATTATCCATTTTAAGAGGGTAACTTTGCAACTGGGAATATTACTAAACTTATTTTTATTGCATACTTGTGTTTGGATTATGTAGGCATATTTTGAATCAAGCATGTGCCCTGCCAAATGGCTGGTGTGGTTTGCCAGTCATGTGGAAAAGCAAAAATCTCTATTTGATTAGGTGCTGACAGATATTTACATATATATCTCACCATTTCCAAATATGTTCATATAGTTGTAAGCACTTCTATTTTTATGAAGCTAACTCTTACTGATGGTGCAGAACTGTTAATGGTCCAGATTCAAAGAAACTTCAATCATTTAAAGAGTGACTTGGGAACACTGTTGCTGTAGTCTAGCAAATGTTGTCTATTATGAGGTTGCCAGAATGCTGTCCTTGCTCACACAGGGTCTAGCTCAAGGTTAGGAACTGTCTCTTCATCTACCTGCACCCAAGGGTCTCTCTTGTGGTTTTGTGGTTATGTTTGCCAAACATCGGTAAAACCAGGTCTCCTCAACAGCCCCACCGATTTTTAGCAAGCAGCCACAGAAAGTGGGAGCAGCAGCACCTCCTTTTTCACAACAGCAGGGTGGGAGGGATGTGGGATTATGTTAGGGAGGGATTATGTTCTTCTTGCATCCAAGTAAATTCAGACCCACTTCTGGCGATTGGGCAAGCAGCTCATGAAGGCAGAAGGTAAATGCTCTCCATTTCTTCATTCAACACTGTTCCTCTGTGCAGAAATGTATCTAAGATTCATTGTCTCAGGGAGAGAGGAAAAAACCAATAAGCATTATGTGAGTATCAGTGAGTGTGATTTTGCATTGGTCTTTGTTCAACACTTGTCTAGGAAGGAAATGTCTTTTTTTTTTTTTTCCTTCCCCCCTGGATCCTGGGACTATCTCTGCACTTAATGCAGTGCTTATAATGAAAATTATGTTCTTGGGAATGACTAACATATCAAGAAGAGCTACCATAAAAATGCTGAAGTAATTTAAAGCCTAGCAAAAATTATTTTGGATCACTAGGCTAGTCTAATGTGGAAAGCAGACAGCTAGCTTTAATTAAAACATTAATATATTGGTATTGAAGTTAACATGCCTTCTTCAGTAAGTTGAATAACAAAAAGGCAAAAAATACCACAGGAATCAAATTCTTTGAAGAGCAACTGCAAGTTCTCTGTTTCCTAGGCAGGGATCTTAGAAAATATTATTTTGGTCTGCCTCGCCTTTCGGTTTTTCCCTTGGCACTTAGCAAACTGCAGGTCATGTATTATGAACATAGTCTAATACCAAAGTCAGGATCTTGGCTTCATTAACTTCTACCTAAGGAAAGATGCCTCTAGCTGATATGCTCATTCATTTGGCAGTTTCATCAATTCTGGGAGAATTACTGCTTTTTCTTCTGGCCTGAAGCATTAAATTGGTCACTGAAATTGAATCTCAGGTTTCTAAAGTGAAAAATATCACATAACGTACAGTTTCTATGTTAACCAGCAGAAGTCTTGTCATAGCCTTTATTTTGATGTAATAGTGATATACAGGTTTTAGGAAATGGGCAGCCTACAGGACTAAAGGTTTCAAGCCAATTTGAAATAAGAAGATAAAGTAACGTATGCATACAAATTTATTGAAGAGTCTCTTCACTTCCCCTCACATGGAAAAGGGAAAATACCTTAACTATGGACAACTTGGCATTTTCAGGATCAGTTCTCCCCTTCTTTCTAATCCACGTAAGCTTCTCCATGATCAAATGTCAATCTCCACAGTGCTTTCTCTCTGTTCCCCAAATACATGCTGCATTTGCAGGCAGGTTGTATGAAACCCACAAGCACTGTCTGGAAACTATCTTGCAATGCATTAACTACAAATGTAGAGAATGCCAGTTGAATTTCTAGGAGTGCTTGGCATCAAGCAGAACTGAAAAGAAGCAGAAAGCCTCCCGTTATAGTCTGCCTCCTTTCCTAAACCCTGTGATTTGGTTCCTCTTACTGGTTCCTCTTACTAAGCTGATGTTTTCTACCAAGGGAACCTTTATAGTCCACAATTCCTAGGAGTGCTTTTTATGGAAGTATTTGTTCCTATTTTTGTTGATCTCCCCCTCCTATTATAAAGCAGATCAGTTTTAAGATAGTTTCTTGAATTTTTATATGTCCCTCAAAGCCACTGGCAGCGGCTTGACTTCCTCCCTTCCCTCCCTTCCCTCCCTTTTGTTCCCATAACCTAGAGGCATTTTTCTTTTCTAATGTATTGTTTTCCCTCTTCTATCAATCTTTGATTATGTTCTTGATCATGGTTATTAAGGTTGCTCTCCTTCACCAAATATTGACATGAATAAGTGGGTTTAGATGTCCACTGAAAAAAACCCTTCTATTGCAGAAAGAAAATTTCCTTTTACTCTGTTGGAAAACTGTCTTTCCTTCCAGTAAGTTTCTGGTGAAGAGATAAGGTGTTTTCTTTAAGTGAGTTAAGGAATGTTTGGGGCATTTGCACAACTAATATTGCTCCAGAGTTATAGCATATTTGGATGTCTTAAAAAAGTGGATTAATTGTAATTACATAATTCACTTCACAATCTTCTTTACAGGACATAAAGTAGGCTTTAGTACTGACATTTTAAGAGTCACAGGGAATGAAAGCTGGCCTGCCTAAGACTTGGGCTATATTGCTGTAACTCATAAGTACTGGAAAGTCTTCCAGGTGTATTGCTCTTGTACAGAACAATTGAAAATAATAACCATAAGCTGTATACCCTAAGATGTACAATAAGTAGCAGAAGTATGGCAGTAACA
This sequence comes from Dryoscopus gambensis, assembly GCA_013389985.1. NCBI lineage: Eukaryota > Metazoa > Chordata > Aves > Passeriformes > Malaconotidae > Dryoscopus > Dryoscopus gambensis. The sequence goes on along the minus strand of WEIT01018909.1, from coordinate 46,623 downwards.
GATTAATGTGTAGAAGCAGGATTATAAATGCGCTGTGAATGTGCTTACGTAACAGAAAAATTAACTGGAATGTTCTTCCATTTTCTTTTAAGGCATAGTCGAGGCAATGCCACATTATATGTTACCTCGGTCCTGTTATTTGTTGGTGTGTAACCTGTGGAAGTTACATAACATGCAGCTGCACCTTGTCATGCATTTTGATGATGTGTTTTTTTATGTTTGTGCGTGTTGTATATATTCTGTAAATTCTGTGTAAGATGCAGTTGTCTGAGAACACGTACCTGGGCTTGCACTAACCTAAAACTTAGACAATAATAGCTGCTAATAAAGTTGAGCTGGAAAGTGCAGGATTATTTTAGTCATTATTAAAACAATGAATTTTCAAAATAAGACAAAATTTAAAAGTCTCATTCCTTTTCTACCTTTGTGTGCGCAATGTTTTAGTTAACTACTTGAGGGCCTGATCTTTTGATTCTGGTATTACAGACTCCTGTAGTAATGTTGTGGTTCACTATGGTCAGTCCTTGTTGCCTCTCCAGTGCCTGTACCAAAGGAGCCTTGTGAACATGCATTTGAGGTCCTGAGTTCTGAAAGTAGTTTTCAAGACTGGTGTCCTGAAGTATGCTGGTGGATATGAGTTCTGATTCAGTTGATGAGTTATGAAGGTACACATTTGCACTTTGATTTAAGCTTCATCATTTTAATGTTTAGTTTTCATACATTATGCTTCTTAAATAGTGCCTTTAATTTTCATTTTTCATAAAGAACAGTATCTCAAGTCTTTGGAATTTTATCTTCATTATTTTTATGTTCCTCTTTGCTATATCAAGTTGTCAGTCCATTTCACTCATACCCAATCAGCCATCTGTCCAGTTATTGTCCCTTGGAATGATGCTCAGTATTGCATCCACTTTGGTCATAGTTCCTTTCAAATATTATTTTGTTGTTATCTACTGTGTAGCTGATGGTGAAAGCAGACACCTGTCATCCTTAGCTTTGTCAAAGAGCTTTTCAAATAAAGAGGGGCTCTTCTAATCTTTTCACAGCAAATCAGAATTTCTTCAGCTCTGCAGGTTCTTAATACTGATTTTTTTGGCGTGGTGCAATATTCTTGTGTCTTAACCTTGGCTGGCTGCCGGGTGTCCACCAAGCCACTCTTGGTCGCTCTCCATGGACATGACAAGGGGAGAAATATGCATTGAAAAGCTCGTGAATACACCTAAGGGCAGGGAGATCTTTACTAATTACTGTAGGGGTCAAAACAGGCTTGACTTGAGAAAATGAATTTAATTCCTTTTATTTCATTGCCAATTAATTCTAACAGAGTCAAATTGTGAGAAACATTGAAAAAGTAAGAACATCTTCCGCCTACCCCTCCCTTCTTCACAGGCTCAGAGTCCTCTCACCTCTTCTAGCTTCCCCCCTGCACCAGCCCTGAGTGGCGCAGGGGATGGGGAATAGGGGTCATGGTCAGTTCATAATGCTTCATCTCTGCTGCTCCTTTCTCCCCATGCGCTTTCCTTTCTCCAGCATGGGATCCCTTCTGTAGGATGCAATCCTTCACGAAGTTCTCCATCCTGGGTCCTTCTCAGTAGCTGCAGTACTTCAAGAATTGTTCCAGCGTGGGTTCTGGCCATAGGGTTCAGTCCTGCAAGAGTGGGCTGCTCAGTGTGGACTCTCCACAGCCTTCAGCTTCCTTCAGAGAACTTCCACATAGTTCAGTGTGGGCTGCAGGTGCAAGTCTGCTGTGATGTGAACCTCCATGGGCTGCAGGGGCACAGCTGCTTCACCAAGGGCTTCACCACAGGCTGCAGGGGAATCTCTGCTCCTGCACCTGGAGCACCTCCTGTCCCTCCTTCTGCACTGATGTTGGTGTCTGCAGAGCTGTTTCTCTCAGATGTTCTCACTCCTCCTTCCAGATGCTGCACGGCCGTTTTTTACCCTTTCCTAAATCTGTTGTCCCGGAGGAGCCACCACCATTGCTGATGGATTCAGATGTGGGCAGCAGTGGGTCTGTCTTGGAGCTGGCTGGCGTTAGCTCTGTTTGACACGGCCCACAGAAGGCCCACTGAACTGCCCCTCCCTGCTACCAAAACCTTGCCATGTAATCCCAGTACAAATATTAAAAGTTTTGATGTATGATATAGGGAAATAAAGTCTTAATAACAATATTAACAGCTACAAATAGTTGAGAGCAAAGCTGTTTAATTAAGAGAATCCATGCTCTGCTTCCTTCTGAAGCCTATGTTTTCATAAGGAAATTTGCTGCAAGGTAGAAAATTTTTGAAACTCCTTTCTTCTATTCTGCCTTTCTCTCCAGGCCTTTCTCCTCTTCCTTAGGAATTTACTGTGAAGTTTTACATTTAAGGACTTCATCCACACTGTTTCTCCTGAGCTTGTATCATGAATATCCCTAAACATGAGACAGGGATGGAATGGCTTGTGTAAATCATCAGATGAAGTACTCCCAACTGTGGGGTTTTTACTGAATTTCATATGGCACTCCTTGTGCATACATGTATGCTGAATTGTATTGCATTTATTCCTGATAAACTAGTGTTGCATGTTGAGAGAGAAATTTTGATGAATGAGCAATTTATAAATGGCTTTTATATCACTGAGAAAGAAATTTTTTAATGAGATATATTTGTTAAAAATCTCTGAGCAAAAGCATCTGTCCCAACTAAAATATTTGTGCTTTTGATTTGCATCAAAGACACCTAAAGCCTAGATTCATGTGCCTCTCGGGCCATCCTTGCAGTTCAAAACAATTCTAATAAAGGCTCAAGACCAGCATCAGCAACTGAAAGTAGTGGAGAGAGAGCCTCTAGGGCATCAGAACTTCCCATAATGAAAGCTATTTGCTTTTATTTTTTTTCTCTTTGCGTCCTTACCTTTTTCAGACCTACTTGAATCGCATCAAGTCGCATCAAGAAGAGAGTTCATGGTTTTTATATATTGTAGTGTGTTTGTATAAGTCTTTATCTGGGCTCTTTGGATTGGTTCTGCTCTGATGGCTAAGTACTGTTAGTGTCTAAACAAAGAGGGATTTTTAAAAAATGAGAACTGCTTGTGAATTAAGAACAAAGTATGTGAAAAGGCTCTGCTACATTCGTGACACAGAATGCTGGGAGCTGGGCTCTGACTGTCCTCAGAGAGAGGAGAACAGGAGTTTTGAAATTTACAAGAAACAGGTGCTTCAGAAGAGACTGCCAAGCCCTGGGAGGAACCATGCAGAATGTCGTGCCAAAGCCTGACAAAATCAGTGTGATTCTGATATTGTGCAATATTAATTTGGAAAGAGCTTAGGCTAACTAATCACCCTTTTCAAGTTAAGGCTGCACACTTCATGTTAGCTTTACAAGTATCTGGATTTACTGAGATGAGAATCAGCATGGTCCTCCTTTACTGCTTGTAGGGTTATGTCTTTGAGCTTGGGAGCTCAAAATTTGTCACTCTTTAAAACTTCTTCACCATATGTGGTGTAGAAAAATGCAGCATATCCTTCCCTAACTGCTTATTGAGCAAGCTGCTTTGTGAGCTGAGCAGGAGATGAAGGGGTTATAGTGCTTTATAGTCTCTTCCTTTTGGTTCTTTTAGCTCCATGACAATTTTGGGGTATATATCAATGATTTAGCTTTTCCATTCAGAGAGTGCCAACAATAAGTTTAGTTTTCCCTTTAAAATTTTGAAAATTCAGTACAAAGCATCCCAGTATCTTACAGAAGATGTTAATGCCCTGTGGAGATAGTAGGATATGAAAGTATATTATCATCATAGTGCCTAGTTAACATGTACTGCTGTTGTATTTCTCATTTTTTCCACCCAGCCTTACAGAGTTTGCTCTAATTCTCTTTTATTGTTTCTTAATTTAGCCTGTAACCTCTGTGAAATAAGTTGTTTTCAGGAAGAAAGTGTTTATATTACAATGATATGTTTGCATTGCTCTCACGGTTCATTTCACTTTGTAAGCTCTTTGTGGTCTGCGAGCAAGTGATTAAAGCCAGTAAGGGTGAAAAAAGATTGTATGGGTGAAGCTCTGATTTGAGACACTGACAAATACAAGATTAGTAGCTGCATCAGCAATGGGGCCTTTGATTTTTGGGCCTTTTATTTACTCATTGCCTCATGGACCTTTGTCAAAATGAATTTATTGGTATTGGGTTTAATTACCACTGTGCTATAAAAAATACATTTCTATGTCACTGTCTTTATCCATAGCAGAGCAAGTGGTGTGAGGGCTGTTGGTTTTGAGTCTGAAAGGCTTGCAGACAAGAATCAGTAGCTGCTGGTTAGCTAAGCAGCAGAATGAAGGTGTTTACTCAATCCGTTTCAGCAGAAGCAGCTATTATTCACTTTATTTGAGTTGATCTTCATTGATGAGGATAATAACAAGTTTGGCATACTCTGTTTCCTTGGCACTAGCCAAAAGTGCTTGAATAACATAATTTATACTTGAGCCTAAATCTTATTTTAGCAAATCTGAAGGGCTACTAGACATCCTGGAGGAATCAGTCGAAGCAGAAAGACTTGCAGGTGTTTGGGCTCTGTTTGCTTCTAAACTTGCCCTCTTTACAATTAATTATTCCCTGCAAATTGTATAGGATAAAAATATTAGATCATCAAAACCTCTTCTGAAACCTGTGATTTTTGCTTGTTCACTTGAGACTGCTTGTTTTCAAGGCTTACTGTACTAACTTGGATGTTTTTCCTCTTGACCTCTTTCAGTTCTGAAGAAATCCCCATAATTTCTGAGAAGCATCCAAAAATATGGAAAAAGTTACCCATTACGCATACTTTAATTTTGATTGCAGACTGCTGTTAATGCTTTCACAGTTTCTTGCATTCCCTATAGTTACCACTAAGGGGGCAGTTCATCTGCAATGCTTTTTCCTTAAGTAGAATTGTAATTTCAAGGCAGTGAACTATAAACTTTAAAAAAAATCAACTTAAAAACTGTTGATTAGTATCCTGCATTTTTGTTATATAGATTAGCCTACAGGCATCCGCATTTAAAAATACATATGCATAAAGGATGTATGTTCTGGCCAAATCTTCACAGATTCAAGGATGATGGTTAGAGTAGGCACCGTGCAGTATTAATCACATGGAATGCCGTTGCCATGACTGTACTGCTGCCAATAACCATTTCTAGCCTCCCTGGCTGTAAGTGAAGCCACGGCTTCAGCATACCTCTTACACACAGACTGGATGTTTACACATTGATAAGTCTGCCCATGCAAACAAGCACGTAAACCACCTTGAGCTGTGTGGTCTGTCTGTAGCAGCCTCCATCCATCTCCATCACTTTGCTGGTGCCAGCTTCCTTTCTGTGCTCCTGCATCTTGCCCTCTTTGTGCTGATGCTTCCAGAAAGCTGGTCACTTGGGAATGAAAAATTACTGTATCAGGTGAAGCTTGCTTTTCAGCCAGTACAGAGCTGAGGTACTGAGCCTGCAGTATCACACTCTGGCTTTAGATCAACAGACAAGGCTTGGTAGCAACCCCTTTCATCTTGAAAAGGAGTCATAGTTAATCTCTTTAGTGTATTAGAACAGCAAGGGAAGAACATTCATGGTGCTGAATAAACAAGCCTGCTAATGACTGCTGAGTAATGTTAAACTGTAATAAGAAAGCTTTATGCTTTTGTTTTATTTTTTTTTTCCCACAACATTAATCTATGTTTTGTGAGATCTCTTGAGTCTTTATTTATTTTGCCCACATTTTGAGACTGAAGAACATTATCAGATAGTTGGGGTGTCTCACTTTCAAACACTTTTTTTTATTTGTGAAATGGTGGCCTTGTAGGAAAAGAGCAAGGGCATTAGGACAAAACTGCTCTGTTTGCTGCTGTTGGTCTGAGGGTCACCGGGATTAAGGCACAGAGGAACCTCAGTGCACGGCTGCCTTTTCCTGGGCTGCCCTTCAAAATGAAAGCAACTTTGGTGTCTTTCCATGCCAACCCACAAAGAACTGCTTGTAGCACTTCATCTTCAGAGAATTTCCTCCCAAGTTCCCGGATGTGCATCAGAAAATATATTATATATCCCAGCAGATAAGGACTGATAACTCTGCTACCAGATACAGTGGGCACATTTGGCTTCTAACCTGTAAATGCCATGTGAAATTCTCAGAAATTTCCTGCATCTCCTGCCTGCTCTCACAGCAGCTGCCCACACGTCTGTGATTGTCAGCTACATCAGCAGTCAGGAAGCACAGCTGAAATGTAAACAGTTTGGCAGTTTGAACCTGATAGAATGACTGTCCTGAATATTTTCCTTGTAAGTAGGTGTTGCATCTGGTATGTGCTACTACAGTTCTAGGTGATAAAGATCACGTCAGACCATATATTTTAGGTGTCATGTCTTAAAATTTCATTTTAAGGATTTTTTTCTTCCTATAGATTTTATTTTATGGTTCAATTCAAGTGGAAAGTTCTTTATTTCCTGGTGGAAATCGGTTTGTATGATACAGCAAATGGACAGTTTCCTCCCTCTGACAGCTCACTGCTATTCCCTTATGGATTCAGTAGCACACAATAGTATTTCAGTAGTGCAGTGAGCTAATTTTTTTGGGTTTTGCTTTGATGGGCTAGTGTTTTAGGTAGACTGCCAACATTTTCCCAAGGAATGTGAAAAAAGTATAATAAAATTGTACTTTAAATGGTTTATACTCAGCAAGATTTCTTGAGACAAAGAAAAGTCACTTCTTCAGTTCAAGGCTGTTTTCTGAACTAAATATAAAAGACCTGCAGAGAAGAGGGTGTGCATGAAAGCTTTGAAGAAAAGGTCAGAGGAATTCTTTAAAATGAAAAACATTTGGCAGGCTGCCTGTAGGTGTCATTACAAGCTGTCTTGTGTGTACCCGGAGGCCTAATCTTGGAAACAATTAAGTGCAAACATGTGAGTAACTTTAATTGTGTGCCTGCCAAATCTGTAAGACAAACTGAAATCTTTCAGCATTTGTAAGATCTTTAGTTTACATGTTTCCCCTTCAGCTGTTAGAACAAAACCATGTAACTGAAACATGGGAACTTGTCTAATATAAGTTTGGTATTATATAGTGTTGGAATCCAGCAGTAGCCTGCATTCCAACAATTCCCCTTAACTCTACTGCATCCAAACCTCAGTACCAAAGAATGCGGAGGAGGAGAAACACATCAAATCACACAGGCATGAGCTGCAGGTAAATCTCAGCTTTCAGAGGACTGAAGTGTATTTTAAGTGCCTTAAGAAATAAGAAAGAAACTGCATTAAGCAAAACCCCTTAGACCTAGTTAAAGAAACTGTATTAAGCAGAAATCCTTAGACCTAGTTACAGTACCCTGCCTTTGATAAAGTTAACCCTGCCCTAGACAAAACTCAAACAAGAGCTAGAACGGTTTATCATTCCTAGATAGAACAGATTAATCCATTTGCGTGTGCTTTAGGTAAAAATTACAACCACCATCGTAAATTAGAACTTGGCTTGGATAGGTCAGAAAAGGTAGCATCAGGGGTTGTGTCACTTTCTTACTGGATAATTTAGAAATATAAGGTGTTAGAGTTTTGGAGGGTTAGCGGGGGGCGCGCGTGCATCTTCCATCTTATGTTGTTGCTGCTGCTGTTATGCTTCGCTGCTGCCGCCGCTGCTACTGCTGCCAACACTTGGGAAACTGGACTTTACTGTAACTCTGGGCTTTAGCCCATGGACTTTGCTATGAACTTAGCCATGAAATAAAACTTCTTTAACAAAGCACCAACAGCCTCAGCCTTTGACAACCCGTAAGAAACTCATCATATAGCAAGACAATGAAGAGCTCTTCTACATGATACTTGTGGGTGTTTTTCTGTTTTGTGCTCTTACTAGGTTTGTTTTGTTAAATACATAAATAATTATCATGGTTTCTGCTTTCCATTTTCTGCTCTGATAGACTTTCTGATCTTAAGTTGACATTTCACTTCCTTTTGGAGTTTAGAGAAAATATTGTCTTCCATGACCATATGTATTACAAACTAGGTGGTTTGCGTACAATATCAATGCATTATCTGAGAGTGAAAAATAAAGTGGTGAGCTCTGCTGGGAAAAGAAATCATTCTAATTACCTGGTTAATTGCATTTGTATTGCACTATATATTGCACTGGGCACTGTAAAGTATCTCACAAGACATCATATCTTCTCTCTCTTTTCATCTATCTTATAGGTGCTCCTGAAGGAACCTGAAAACACTTCTTTTGCTTTGTTTAAACATCAGTGGAGAGTGAAACATAAATACTTGAGTATGTGTATTGAGGATGGATAGATAGAGACACAATCATAGGGTTTTTTTTCCTTAGTCAAAAAAATTGTTGATGAAGGCAAAGAACACTTGCAATAATGCAGTCTGTTATAATTTCCTTTGGTTTGGCTTTCTTTGTATTAATTTGAAAGCACATGGAATGATTTTACCCTTTATACTGGCTAGTGTCTCGGACTGATTTTAGTGCTTCATTTTTATTTTATTTTGTCACTTTTTTGTTATTTTATTATATTTTATTTTATTTTCAGATCTAGCAGGACTATGGTTACATGCAAAAGCTGTATTAGAACACACACATGATACTGTACAAGAAATGTGTTATCAGGGTAGGAATAGCAAGACTTTTTTTTTTTTTTTTAAAAAAAACAACATCTTTTTTTTTGGCCTCAGGGTGTATTTTGTATAGCACACTGTGAAACTGAAAAAGTCCATTCCTGGAACAAACCAAGTAGTACTGAGGATGCTGTGTTGCTTTATTTCTTTGTGTTCTTTTCCCCCTTCAGAGAGAAGAAATTTTGCAATACCTTCTTCTACTTCCCTCTTCTGTAGAATTCCTTTCCTTTGTAACTTCCATCGGGCTAGATGTTTGGGCCATGTCAAGATCTTCACTTGTTCTTATTCTTGAGTCTCCCCGCTTGCCCCAGTCAGCCCCCTGTATTCTGATTAGCTTTCTACAGAAAATGTAATGTAAATACTTCCTCCTACTTGTTCTTCCCAGCCTCTTCCACGCCTTACTCATCACAACACAAGCGTGTTATGTCTTCTGTAATAACTGCAGATAACCTTGGGACCACTTTGATGGCTTCTTTCAGATTTATGGAGAATCCCATCCTTAGACTTCTGCTTCTCCAATCAGCCTTTCCTCAAGTCCATCCTTCATCTCCTTCACTTAAAAACCTTTGCTCAGTTTCCCTGTTTCAGACCTGCCAACCACTTATGTCCGGACATTCTTTTTCAAGTCTTGTCCTTTTTTGCATCACTGGGTGTTTGTCTCTCCTGCTTCTGACTCTTGAGTGGTTTCTGCAGTACAGAGTAGCCTGGCTCTCTCACCAGCACACTGTCAAATGCCATCAATCATGCTGGTGTCCTTTTCTGCTTCATTCACACCTCACTGAATTATCTCATCTGACTACATTAATCTGTCAAATAAAAGGTTAACTTGGAGATTTCATAATCTGCTACAGCCGATTCTTGTTTTGCTGGAACTAAATCTCAGTGGTCTCAAGAGATAAACTCCCTGTATTGCCACAAGTAATGCTGTTTATTGTCCTGATATCAATCCAGCCTAACTTTACCTTGCAATGTACTTCTGAAATTAATTATGTGCACTGCTCTGGAATCAATCACACCATTAAGGATGCCATTGTATTTGGCTTCTGGATTTTTCGCCCCCTTATGAAAATGTGCCAGTAAAATGCTTTAGTTCTAAGTCCTTCTGAGTGATTCTTCATTTCAGGACCACATCACAGCAAGCAGTCCAGGCATCAGCTGAACTGGTAAAGATATAGTAAAGACTTTCCTATCAAACAGTACATTTTAGTGTGCAAAACTTATCTTCCTTAAAATAAAATACATAAAATCTACAGAACTACTAATGAAAGTCAGATAAAAAAATTGTTGTTGATCGTATACCACTGAGATATTTTTCACTAGCTGTCTTATTGACACAATCCTTTAGGAAGCTGCAGAGTTTATTTTCGGTGTAAAATAGGTCTTTTAATGTCAGAGAAATTATTTTTTGAAGGCTTCTTTTCCCTCCTCCAAGTTTCTATTGCTCAGTGGAAATTAACTGCAACTGATGTTGCTTTTTATGGAAGCCCCGTATGAGGTGTGCAAGTGAATTTGCACAAAACCCACGTCAGAATGCTGACTTGAAACCACTGGAGTAGAGTAAATTATCAGATACTGCTGTCCCATTGTTTGTAAAGTCTTCTGCTGTCATTTAACTGGGTGAAAATCATGTCATATGAGACTTTAGTCATACCAGATGTTACTCTGCATGTATACATTATTGTAGAATTGAATAGGTAGTGAATTACACAACTTCTTGTTCCAAAGAAGGGTTTCAGCCCTTGCGTGTAATCATACTTCTAAGTTGTGGATGTGCTAGTGGCAATATAATCTTTGTAAAGGCCGTGGGGATAGATGATTACTGAAAATTAAAAACCCCCAAGTATCTCATACTACACCAGGATTGTAGATCACTGCAGGATCACTGAAGGTGAGAAGGAGAAAGAGACATCTGCACATCGGTGAAATTCCTGCTAACGCCATTTTTCAAATGCAGTGATGATTCACTGTGTGAAAATGGTCTTCTGTATCCCCTGGCAACCAGAAATAAAATGTCTCTGTTCTTGTCTGCTGGCCTTCAAAAACACATCTGAGAAGTGATTTGTTTTCACAAGACAATCATGCAACATTAGAAGCCTGCTCCCACCCATTCTTCATCATGAATAAACAAAAAGTAGACAATTCATTCTAGCTCTTGATTGAGTTGTAGGGCAATTATTTTTTGAGAGATGGTTTTTTTTTTTCAATTTGTTCTGTGACTTTTTAATACCTGAAAAATACCATATCTTATGCAAATTACTGTTAGTATTTAATACAGTCTTGAAATCTGAGAGATGTGACTTTTGTCCTCAATTTCTGAGACTTCTATAGCAACACAGAATTTTATTATTTTTTACTGAGCATGCTGTTGAATTTTATTCTTTAGTATGCTTAGGATAAAGAAAGCTGAGACTATGTATTTCACAAAACATGTAAAAATAAGGAACATTTTCTTTAAAAGTAGTGTATCAAATGAGTGGTGTATCTTTGTGTAGGCAGCTGAAATTCAGCAAGTCAAATGCTTAAAAGCTTGTGTCAAAATAAGCACAAAAGACATAAGTTCTTTTTTTCAGCAATCACACCCTTTTTTCTTTCCTCACAGCATCTAGCAATTGATGCTATTTTTAGAAATTATTCTGATAATAATCACTCAGCAAACCTTAGGCTGAATTGTTAAGAATACTGTACTCTTAGCTGGAGAATTGCATGATGATGTACAAAAGGCTTTGACCTTTTCAAATCTCCAGTTTTCCTATTTTGCTTTATAAATGTAAAGCGTGAGGTGGAAAAAAAATTGGGTTTTATCCAGAGGAGGTGCTTACTGCACAGTTACAATTTGCATTTACAGAGCAGTGGGTTTCTGCCAGTTTTAAAACAGAGTTTAGTTATATTTCACACTGGCAATTGTGTGAAGAGTTTTCTTGTGGGAAGTTAGATCAGAGCAGGTCATTCTCTGTGTATGTTCATGTCCCAGCTAACTGTGCAGTAGTAGCTCCCTGCCTGCACAGTCCGTGGGGGAGAAGATACTTTAGTCCTGGAAGAACTGGCCGGCTTTGGCTCACAGATTAATTTAGCCTTGCTTATACGAGTAGTGTGAGATAAAGGTTAAATTTGTGCACCTGAGGCACAGATTTAAATGAGAAGCAGCTGAAGAAAAACATGTTTCTCTTGAAAAGTATTTAAATTATCATAAGAATTGAAATTTGAATTCATTTTATGCTATAAAGCATTAATCAGCTTTATTTATAAATAAATTCAAATTAGACTGCAGAAGTGATCATACTGCTCGAAATAGAAAATAAAGTTATCAATGCTATTTTGATGTTCATGCATTTTTACATTTTTTTCCCTGCATAATTTTTCCTTGTATTTTTCCATCCCTGTAGAGTCCATAAATTGAACTTTATTATTCACTATTTCAGGCCCTATTTATGCTTGACACTCCATGCAGGCAGCACCCTTCATCTGCTTAAAATGGCTTGCAAAACAGGAACATCAGTAACTCAAATTGGTGACTGTTGGGTATAAGTCACTGCTGCATAAATCTGTTGAAGGCCTGTGCTTGTCTTTTTGAAGATTTGGAATTCTGTTATATCCTGTGTTCGAGGATAGAAACAAACCCTTTAAAGGTCACCTAGTCCAATCTCCTGCAATGAGTTGAAGGGACATCTTCCACTAGATCTGGTTGCTCAGAGCCCCATCCAACCTGACCTCGAATGTTTCCAGGGATGGGGCACCACCTCTCTGTGCAGCCTGTTCCAGTGGTTCGCCACCTGCACAATAAGAAACTTCTTCCTTACATCTAAGCTAAATCAACTATCTTTAGTTTAAAACTATTACCCCTTGTCCTATTGCAACAGCCTCTGCTTAAGTCTGTCCCCATTTTTCTCACAGGCCCCCTTCAAGTACTGAAAGGCTGCAGTAAGTTCTCTCCGGAGCCTTTTCTACGCTAAACAAATCCACTTCTCTTAACCTTTCTGTTTTCTATCACTTCATCCCTCAGCCTGTGTTGCCATCAGGGGTTGTCCCAGTCCAGGTGCAGCACCTGGCACTTGGCCTTCCTGAACGGCAGGAGGTTCCCGTGGGCCCACTTCTCAAGCGTGTCCGGATCCTTTCATCTGGCATCCCATCCTTCCAGCATGTCGATCACCCCTGCAACTTGGAGCCTAGTAGCATTTAAAAAACACTTACTAGTGACATTTTGAAAACGAGCTACTTCTGTTTTAGGAAACTTGTGGTAAACAGATGGGAAAGATAGTATTGTTTTTATTTTGTGTGATTTTGTAGAAATCCTCTGAAAAATACATACCTGCAAGTAGCTTCCTTGAACTTTTACTTCAGTTCAGGTATCTGCCTAAAACCTTTGTAAAGCATTCAGTGAGAATCCTATGAGAATTTTCATTTTTCCTTCAGGAAAACCATGCTCAAATTATGAGGATTTTCTGTTGGATTTTTGTTTGCATCTATTAAAAAGCTACAACATGTCTTTATTTTTTTCCACTGCATACTAGCTATGACACACTCTAATTTGCAGAAAACATGGAAATGAAAAGTGATGTAGAAGTCACTTGTATTCACTGTTACCTTGTTTTTAAGAGCCATTGGTAAAAGTTGCAAATTCTCCTTTTTAAAAATGTGTATTAATGAGGTTTTGTTTAATGTAAGATTTTCCAGAGCTCCTGGTACTGAACTCTCTTAGGAGTCTCTGCTTAGGACAAGGATTAAAACTCCTTCTGGGCAGCTGTCCATTGCCCTTTAACACAGAAACCATTTAGACTTTATACTACTGAAGAGTAATCAGAACTGAGTGAAAGAAATGGAGGCATTAGACTAGAAAAGATTGAAACCTGGCAGGAGAATTTCTGTCTGATCATATGTGGGCAGCTTCCAGACCCTTTGCAATATCCCAGTGTTGCAATATGAATAGTGCATGTTAAAAAAAAATACTGAGAAATTTTTAAAGGCCGTCATCATGTGCTCTGATTGATGTAGGACTCAGGGCAAAAAAGGTCCGTGGCCATCAACTGAAAGCAACAATAAAATAGATAGGCATGGGCGATATTGATTTTAGTATTTCCTCAATATTGATTTCTTCTGTTGAAAATGCAGTGTTCCACAAGTATGTTTTTGCATCTTCAGTGTATGCACTAAAAGTTTCTTATATTTTATCTGTTTGTTTCCTGTATTCCAGTGCAAAAAACATTTGTCTCTATTCTCAGAGCAACCTCCTTTTTGCGATTCTACTTTGTATGCAGTATCTGATGCGGACATACTAAATTGCCCCAACTTTAAGAGGCATGAAAAAGCAGACTGGTGAAATTCTTGTATTGAACTTACTACTCCTGAAAAGCTGGGAGCAGCAGTAGGATAAGAGCTAGAGTTTGACAGGAATAATTGTGATCCAGGCTTTTCAGGACACCTCTGCTGATGGACATAATTTAAACCCAGGGTATTTCTGCTACCTATGATCTCTCAGGGGATTGTTTTATATACTTTTGGATGTCAGTTTCTTTTGAAGTCCTTGAGGGTTTTAGGAAGAAGACAGGGGACCAGCTTATGCTTATAACTGGGATGGCAGCAGTGACAACCACAAGGCCTCCGTGCAGCAGCCAGGAGGCGTTAGCACCTGCCATCACCTCTGCAGTGCTGAGAAGGGAAAGATGCAACGACTCTGCCAAGGGAAGCTTCTGTTTTTACCATAACTGAGCCTACAGAGATTCTTGTAAGCAGTGGCAGCTGCTGAGAGCTAAAATCATAGTGCTGGATTCGAGGGGGAATGGAGCAGATAAAAGTAACTCGCTGGAGCCATGCAGAGAGGTTGCCATCAGAGGAGCCAGAGTGCCGACTGCTCCATGGCATAATGGGAGTGTGGGTAAACTCCTAACTTGTAGCATGAGCCTAGGAGTTTGTTAACATGTCTCCCCATTTCCTTTGACCCTTGCTGATTTATTTTTGTAGTTTTACCAAAGCTGTTTCAAGGAATCCTGATTCATCACATGGTGACTGAGCCAGTACCTTAACCTTGCTTTGTGGAATTACAAAACTAGAAAAAAAGAATAAAATCTACAAATACAGTAGTGGAGATGCCTGTAGCAATACCTCCAAAGCAAACAGACAGTATTATTATTTTTAAATTGTTTTTCATTTGAAAGGCTCTTTATATTTTATTGTAGTTAAACGAATGTGGAAGGTGTGTTCAATTTTTCTCCCTGGTTTCCCTATTAATTTTGAAGGGTAGGAAGAAATTATGCTCATTTGTATTCGTGGACATAATATAAATGAAAAATGAATATTTTATTGCTAATGGCTTTATACATGGCTATTTAGAGATCTCAGTAAATTTAGTATATAATTCTATTGCAAAACATGATGAAAATAAAAAAAAAGCTCAGCTGAAGGCTCTAAAAAAACCAATAATGGAATGCCTAAGTACTAGTACAGCAGCTTGTAAACTCCTCTGTTCCTTTGCAAATTGTATCAGTTTCTTAAACAGTGTAGCTCGGCCTCCCCAGACTTCACAGAGCTTGAGGCTGAGAAGTTGTGTCAAAATTAAGGCTGTAGCAATACCCTACATATTTATCACACATTCATTATTTGACCAGCTTCACTGTGTGTATATCTTCTCAGTAGCAAACTAATTGTATGGCAGCTACATCACAGCAGCTACAGAAAGATGCCTTCAGTCAATTTTGTGTGCATTTTTGTATCTAAGTGTATATATATCCTATATGTATACTATATATACTTTAGATATATTAGATATATTTTAATATACATATTAGCCTCTGTACAGACTGAAAGGGATGAACGTTGACCAAAGGAAGGGAGAAAGAAGATACAGAAGGTGGGAATACTTTCAGGTTTGGAGGGATGGCACAGCAGGGCTAGTGTTGGTGATGGAATGGGTGCAGGAGTGGGAGAATGGGAACAGGAGATGCTGTGCAAGTAAATTAAGAGGTAAGAAAGAGCAGACAGTCTTGAAGACAGTCTTGGGAGTGCTGGTGGATGAGAGGCTGGACATGAGCCAGCAATGTGCTCTCTCAGCCCAGAAAGCCAAACACATCCTGGGCTGCATCCAAAGCCCCGTGGGCAGCAGGGTGAGGGAGGGGATTCTGCCCCTCTGCTCTGATCTGGTGAGACCCCACCTGCAGAGCTGCATCAGCTCTGGGGTCCCAGCACAGGAAGATCTTGATTTACACTGATGGGAGGAGCAGTAAGGATTAAACTAGAAGAGGAAAGTAGAACAAGTAGAGCTGGAAGGACTGTGGAGAGCTTACTGCAGTTGGGGTAGTTTCTCTTGAACCTTCTGACAGGGTGGGAGTTGAAGTTCGTGTTGTGCCTTACCCTTAATCCTTCCCTTAAGAATGAAAACTGATGTGTGAAGGTGAAAACTCAGCATACCATGTATTTACAAAGTCAAGGAATTTTTGTTCTGCCTTGACCAACTCTAGTGTGGAATCTTCTTCTTAAACTAAAAAGTAGGCTTAGCATTCTAGAAACTGTGATAATCAGAATTTCTACATTTCAGAAGATGAAATATTGTCTTTATGTATACATATGCCGCATAGATTCAACTTTCAAAAACCATTAAAGAAAATTACCATTGAAAACACTGTGAAGCAAATAACATAGCAAAACTTACTAATTTTTTAGCTTTTACTTCTATCAGCATTATACAGAAGAAGTGCTGCAGCCAGGAAAAATATATTTCAAATTGTTAAATGTCACTTGTTTTTTTTCTTGTAGCGTGAAAAAAACCCCCAGCCTGTCTTCCTTGATTTAGTAGCAGATACATACAGATGTTTAAAATGTTTCCTTTAAGCTGTTATTGGGTAATTCAAGTCAGTTTTGAGAATGAAGCCGCTGCATCTAAATAAGTTAAAATACCCTGCCAGGAGTGGTTCCATATTGAAATTGTAAAAACCCTTCTGAAAACTGATGAAGAAGTGAAAATAATTGCAATCACAACATTTAGGAAGTGCAAAATAGCTTGTTAAAACCTCAATGAAGTGCATAGCAGTTGAAGGCATCTGAATCTTTTTTGGGATTCACAGAAAAATAAAACATAGCCTCAGATTAAAACACTGTTGTGAACCTCTGGCAAAGTTGTCCATGGCACTTACAAAGTAAAATAAACTTAGGAAACAACTGGACAATTTAGCAGCAAATTATTAATGAAAGTCAGGTTGGCTTCATCATGTTCAGATTTAAAAAAATAAGTTTTTTCAATATTATGAACTATTGTCCTCATTTAGATGAAAGCACCACAAGTCAGGGAAACTGTAGTCAGTTAGCTGACCACAATATTGGAGGAGATACCACTTATATCCCTAGTACTTACGGGCAAAGGGATATACTGGATAGTAAAGCATGTGTATTTTTTGGATATGAGTTTAGTGTATGTTAAAATGTGTACCTTAAGGAAAGATATTGCATAATAGCAGTACAAATAGATTTTTATCTTGAAGGAATCATGTTTTTTGTAGGTTAAAAAAGACATTACACTGGCTGTAAGGAGATCACAAACATCTTTCAGAGCTTCATGGAGAGCAGTGATTTGTGAGCATAGGAACTGCTGTGCTGAAGCTGGCACCTAAATCCACGTCTGGCTTCAATGGTGGCCATCTGTGGATACTTCAGAGGAACTTAGAGAACAACCTGGTTTGGGAAGCATTTTTTTTCCCTAACCCATCAAGGTAGTTGCTTCCCTGTATCCAGCAGCAAATAAATGCATATTCTGTATATATTTTTGTCCTCTTCAATGAGTTTGTAGGTGCATTTATTGTTTGTGTTGGTATCTGATCCGTTTAAATTTCACCTTGTATCTTGGTCACAGTATGTTATGCTATGTAATGATGCATAACATACATGTGTGTAAGGGACGGAGAGGAGTCAGTTCTGTTATCTGATTTGACCCTTCTCCGTTTGATTAATTGCTTAGTTCTGTTCCAAGTGTTTTATTTGGAGCTGCAGAAAAACTATGGATCTCTATGCAGGGAAGATGTAGCAGTTTGAGACACCCCAGACGTTCTTTGCTGATAGACTCTTCTTTCTTCCAATGCAGACATTTTCTTCCACGTTCAGATTATGACTGTGCTATGGAGTATCAGGTAGTTACTGTGAGTGCTGTGATGCCGGCTTTGGAGGAAACAAAGTGTCTTTGTGACTAGAGTTAAAAAACCGCCGAACCTACTGTGCGAGACAACCGTCGTGTTTGCTACAAAGCTGAAAGCAGTTTGAGAAAAAAAAAGTGTACATTTGAACCTGAAAGATCTCCTGCAAGGAAAGAAAAGCAATTGAAATAGGCAGCCTGCAGATTAAAATCCCGGGAGAGCACTTGGTTCTCTCAATTGCCTGCTGAAAGAGCAGAAAAAGCTGATTTTGTATGATATTATTAGGGAGGAATATACAATAACAAAATGTCAAGGCTGGATAGTATAGTCAATGAAGTATGAAAGAAACAATAGAAACTGAAGAGGGAGTAGAGTTTTGCTCAAGGAAATCAGTTCTCCACTGTGTTGTCAACAAAGCATTTGCATCTGTGAAAGCAACCCCCTGGTTTTCATTAGGATAAAAATATGACTGGAGTTGCATTTGATATGATGTGTCGTGGTAGCAGTCCCAACTGAGAGAGTGACAGTCATTGATGATCCCGCGGGTCTCCTCTCAAAGAGATGTTAACCCCAAAGTCATTGTCCAAATTAGTTTTGAAATTAGATTCTGCTTGCAGTAGAAGTGAGGGGGATTTTTAGAGATTAACTTGAGGTGAATTTGCTGTTGGTAAGGTAAAAATGGTTTTCTCCTACATATTAATGGACCCTTCATGTAACCTCTCTGTGGCAGGAAGTTGTCTGATGAGGAAACTTGTGTCTTTGTTTATTACGAATTTTGTGGAGGAAAGCAGGGAGAAAAGACAGATGGGGAGGATGAGCAAGAAAAAATCCAGGTGAAAATAAAGAGCAGAAAGGAAGATATATTTGCTGGAAAATAAACGTATTAGTTATGTAATGATATATATGTCATTGTCTATTATAAGAAATGTGATATTTCTATGCTTATAAAAACAGACTCTTCTTTTCCCCTCTATATGTGCTCAGCTGTAAGCCAGCAACCTCCACTTCTCAGTAGTTCAGCTTTCTACTTCGTTTACAAATTTCTAAATGTTTATTGAGGTGTTGTCCTAGGTAACAAATTATTTTTATGGTAAGGAATTTCATATTGCCATTTTAGAAACTGAAAAACAGATAATAATAATAATTTATGCCTTGCGCTTTGGTGCTCTTACACTTTTGCATTTACTATACAGAGAGGAGAGATAGCTAACTTGGAAAATTTAAATATTTGAGTAAATTAAATTTGTATTAAATAGAAAACAGCATGAAAATATAGTCTGAGTCTAAACTATTTCAAATACAGTAGCACTTCAACAAACCGTGGAGTGGCTATGTGCCCTTGATTGTACTTGCTGGTTATGGGCTTTATAATTGATTTAGCCTAATTAGAAGGTTAAAAGAGCATCTTTCTGGCTATTTTTCCAAGTGGAAACAAATAACAGTCAACAAAATTATCTTCGTGCTAACCCCTCCTTGGTGGAAAAAAATATTGTGCAAAGTATTAGATTTAAGACACTTCCTGAAAATTCAGAGTCTTCTAAAACAAGCAGTACTGGACATACAAATGCTGCTAAGTGACAGATCAGTATCTTACCTTTTGTGAGGTGAAATTTCCCAGTGGCATTTCCCAGCTTCCCTGGGTGATTAGCTTTGCTTAGATTGTAAGAGGAATCAGGACTAATCTGTATGCCTGTGTACTAATTGCTGATTGAGGATCAGTGGGTAATTGAACCACTGAAAACTTACTTGGCTTTCTGTACCTCATGTAGCATAAAAAGAGGTTGCAAGACACAGTTGCAGCTGTAATTTATGCTTCACCCCTGCGATGGGAGCTACAGTAACTCAGGTCAGATGCAAGACCCATGCAGCCTTCTGAGCTATGGGAGCAGCAAGCTCCAGGCAAATACTGGAAAATAATACTTAAATGTCTCAGCTGTTAATTGCATGCATTAGTAATTAGTAAGCATATTTAACTGTATCTCCTAAGGAAGGAGACATGGCATGGATTTATAAATAACCACCTGAATATATTCATAAATATTAGAAAACACATTTTAAGGATGTGCTCACTCCATTCTTAGTGAGAGAGACTGGAGATGTTGGGGAAGGTTACTCAAACATGATACAGGGTGGGAGGTGAAAGCTTGTATTGTGTGTCTACTATTTTTTATCTAAACTGATTTTCATTTCTCTGGCCTCAATTGTTTATAGAAAATTTATTTGCAGGAATTATATGTATGAGCAAAACTTCTTCATGAGATTAAATAATACAGAAATTACAGAAATCAGAGCACTCAAAGTCTGTAGGAGAGCGCTGCACACCCTGGGTGAATAACTGGGTTTCTGATTCTAATTTCTGATTCTGGAATTCTTTGTTTTTAAAAGCTCCCTTCATAGCTTTGAGAAAATCACTTTCCTTTCTTTTTCACTTCCATGGATAAAATGGGATAATGATATTTAAGTAAAATATTTCATAA
Source organism: Dryoscopus gambensis (assembly GCA_013389985.1). Lineage (NCBI taxonomy): Eukaryota > Metazoa > Chordata > Aves > Passeriformes > Malaconotidae > Dryoscopus > Dryoscopus gambensis. Next base: position 26,425 of record WEIT01018909.1, on the reverse strand, counting down.
AGGTGCTGTGCAGACCCATTAATAAATCCATTTGCAGGTCTTTTGATACACCCTCAGTATATCAAAATGTCACAACTGAGCTTGCTGACTGCACTTATTTAATTTCCTAGTTCTACTCAACTTCTAGATTATAAAATGATATTTTTTGACATAATTTATGATACAACTAAAACTATCACTCTGAAAGTCAGTTCAGCACTCATCCACTACCCCTTAGAAAAAGCTATAAAGTACACAGATTGTCTTTTCTTCAGTTATTATAAAGATTTATCGGATCTCTAGCTCTAACATCCACTGAAGGTTTTCTCTGTCAGTATTAACTTCTTAGATCAATAAATTGCAATACTGATCTCCTGAGAAGTCAGTGTCTGCCAGCTACCATTGCAGTGTTTACCCCTGTTGAAAAGCAGTTGTAGCAAATTAAATTGGCTTCTGTCGGTGAATGGTCTTTATTTTATGGCACAATTAACGAAGGTTGATAGATAGCCCACTTCCTAAAGAACATAAGATTAAAAGCAAGGGTTTGTAGCAAGAAAAATCTGAATTTATGAGGTGAATCCGCTTTCATTTAAAGAGCAGTTGCTGAAGACTGGAAGATGACTCTTCAAAAGGAACAGTCCTTTTCAAAGGAGCGTGTTTTTAACAGTGTGCACGTACCTGATCTTCTGCATTGCTGGAGAACCACTGACCAGGTTCTTTAATCTGTTGTTGGACAATTTACGTTGTTATGTAGGTTCGTGAAACGTTCTGCTTTGAGGAAGGTAGAGACAAGTGGAATTTAACAAAACCAAGCCTGTAACTACTTTAAAACAGCTCCAGAAACAGATGCTTTCACTTTCATCTAGCTCAAATGATGGGAATTATTCCTCAAACAGGATCCTGACCTTGGATCTCCAAAATAGACATAGAAATGGGAAAAGTTTTTTCTCTTAGGCTTATTTTCTTCCTTTGCCTCGCTATCAGGAAACCTCCTGAACACAGTTTTAACATTGGTCTCCAAGGATAAATGCAGGGCCTAGCAGCGACTCCAAGGTACCTGTTCAATTGCACAATAAGGATGATGTATATTTAGAGTGATTCTAGAAATTAGAATAAAAGTTGAGCATTGATCTTTGTAGTCATGGAAGAATTATTGATAAAATTCCAGTAATGTCAGTTTTCTGGAAATTAGCAGCCTATTCCAAACTCAAAAATGGCCTAAAAGCACTGAGAGGAATGCTCACAGGGGTTTGTTTGGCATGGGCAAGAGGATATTTTTCTAAACTGTTGTTCTGAGAAATACTTGAATTGCTTGGTATTCAGATATTTTGAAAATGTAGTTTAGGTGATTAAAGCTCTGCAAATTTTCTGCCCTCTGGTAAACTCAGAGGTTTCCAGTGATACATGGAAGAAGCTCAGTCAACAAAACCCAGCTGTGCCTTTTGTGCATAAAAAATACATATTTAAATGATAGTTGCACAGCGCAGTACTGCAAAATTAGATGTCCTAATTTTGCTTAATATTTAGAATTAAGATACAAATTATGTTTTTTTAGCATTTGTGATGACTTAAAAGATTTAATTATAGCCTAATGGTGTAGCATCTTCTGTTTAATTTATAACTAAAACCTGTCAAGTTTATGCTGGACTTAAAGCGAGTGGCTGCTTTTATGAGAACACAATTGGTTTAGACAACATCAAATAAGAAGTCTCTGTTAAGTAAATTCCTCACAGTGATTTTTTTGAAATATGTATGGATAGCTTTAGACTGCGAAGTGTGATTATGATAAACACACCACGGAGAGTAAATTTAAGTGGAGAATGTGGTGTTGTTTGAAATTCTTAGTATATCGCTTCAGGAGGGCAAGCTATCAACATCTTTCATAGCAGTGATTAGTTTGTTAGGGTTTGGATTTTTTAATAGCTCAAGAAACAACCCTTTTGGTACTGTCTCTCACTCAGTTCTCCATTACAATAAACTGTGTTAGTGCCACTGGGTTTAATTAATTTACACAGGCACAGATACTGCTCTGCTTTCCTTAGAGAGGAAAATTACTGGAGGTGTTGGAGGGGCCACTGAGAGTATGTATATGTGGGCAGCTCTAGGCAGACAGAGGCTCTTCTGCCAGTGCTCCTGGCCAGTCTGGCCAGACTCAAACTATTTTCAGTCCAGAAGCCATGTCGTCGTGGTGCCCTTCCTAACACACCCCTTTCTTCACAGCCTTCTTGGTTCAAGCATGGTGCCACATCAGTGTGACATCAGACCTGGGCTGGCTCCTGTCCAGCCATCGTGGAAGAGCAGATGTTTTTTTTGAGGCCATCCTGTGGATGTGCCCTGAGATGTTTTGTGACAGCAACAGCGTCATCCTTGGGGCTGGTGAAGCTTCCTTAGATTCCAGCTATCCCTGAACAACTGGCAGCTCCTGCTTTGCAGATTTTCATAGTGATGCTGTTTCAATGCTTAAAGGTGGGACTGCCCTCCTGCACACTTCTAATTACAAATTAGGGCATGTGATTTGGTTTGGAAAGCAGCTGCTTGATTTTTTTTTCCCTCCTCTTAGTTTTATTTCTATTCTATGTAAATTAAAAAGTCAAATTGTCTTCAGCTGAGCTGCTAGCATTTGAGGCAAAACATTCTCACAGAAGTGTCCAGTTTTGTCTGCACTCCCTGTTTAATGTAGAACAGCTGAGTTTCACTTCATTTTGTAAATACTATCAGCCAGTTTTCTTGATCAGGTTAAGCAGGAATCTGAGTTAAAATTTGTAATGTTTCTGAATACGATGGATTCTACAAAGATAGACATGCTGTAATCTCTCTTTTTCCCTCAACATCATCCCTGTGTTCCATGGATATAAATTACCTGTCTTTCTCTTCAGATATAATTACCGTGGCCCCTTTCCTTCTCATTTACTTGCATCCCTTTTATTTAGCAAGTAACTGTTGTCTTTTCTTTCAGCTATGGTGTAACTGATACATATATAATTAAACTCAAATTTTCTCAGTAGGTGTTAACTTTGAAGTCTCTGTGCCCTGTTTTGGATTTGACACAGGGATTTTGTGCCCAAAATTTTGTCGTTTTTCATCCCCTACCAGTTTGCTGAGTAAAATGCAGTGTCTCTCTGTAAACATCTTCTGATGAATGAACTGTTAGAACTTACTGGGTGGAGTGGTGTGCTTCACTTGCAGAATTTGGGTTTATCAAAGGACTTAGAGTAGTTTCATAGTGATGCAAAACCAGGTATGGGATTAGTCAAGTGCGGGAGTTGAATTTATTAAATCATCCTGCATTGCAGTGCTACATTGTGAAAAGGAATACACTACTAGGATATGCAAACTTGCTGATTTTTTTTATATTCTTCATTTCTGTTTTATTGGTGGTCGTGGTGGACTTTTTTCATTTTATCACATAAGGAATTTTTCCTAAGAAGTATCATTAGTCTAGTTATCTCCAGAACAATTCTGATATTGTTTATATATGTATTTAAACTCCAGATTTTGTTCTTCTATTATTATTACCATTCAATATTGTTAAGAATCACACCCTTGTTTTAATATCTGTTACATCTGTAAAAATAATGATCGTGCTAACCAATAGATTAATGAAATATTATCTGAGGAGAGTGGGGTTCTAGGTCAGTCTTTCAAGCATTTTGACTTGACAGGTCGATTGAAGTATACTGAATTATTTTCATTAATAACTTTGGTCTTCACTGTTTCTTTTCATGTTTTAGTGCTTATTTGTAAGATGTATTGACTCATGTGGATGTGATTTTTCTTTTTAAGCTTTGAACCAAATACTTTCCTGCAATGTATTGCTTTCCTGTTACTTTTTCCTTCTAAATATGCTATTGAGCCATCCTAAAAAATAATTAAAACTTCTATGTCAGAGTTTTTTTCAAGATGAATAATTTTTTTCAATATGAACAAATATGACCAGAATGTTTGTGTGCTTGTGCATGTGTTTCAGTCTTTGAATGAGGAGTTCATTCAAAATAAAATGCAGAGTACTTACCCATTAGTGAAATACTTGAACTAATTACAAGCAAATAAAGTACAGGTTGCAGTTGTCAGTCTGATTCTGTTGGATCTTCAGTGTTGTTTTCAAGCTCTTTCTATTCCCTCCCCCCCACCTGTAAAAAGTGGTCCATAGAACTTGATTGGAAATGCAAACTCCTGTGTGCTTTTCTTTCAGAGTACGGACATGAGTCCAGCTAGTAGCACAACCTCCCTCCCTGTTAGCCCCCTTCCTGAGGAGCCATTATTTTTCAAGGTACAGTTAATTAACTTAATCATAAATATTGTCTGTTAATGTTATGCTTATCATGTTATCTGGTGTACTGTGCTATTGTTACTTCTTCCTTTTCTTCAGATTACTGTGATATCAGCAGATGTTCTGTGTATATACCATGCAATTTTCAAGAAATACCTAGAATACAATGTTGTTGGTTTTGAGAGGAATATTGTTCCAGCAGACTACAGCTGTAAACTGTTATATTTAAGACTATGTTTGTATCCATCATCCCATTTGGATATGTGCATTTGTGTATAAGTGTGTATCATCAACAGGTATCTCTTTATTTTGTATTTCACGTATATCTTTTAATGAAACAATGATTAGTTTCTCCAAGGATATAGGAGACATTAAAGGTCTGTCAAAGAACAGTTTTGGCATAAGTCTAGTGTCAGCCGCAGGCCTGGCATTTTAGTAATAATAAACGTTGGGACAATGTCCACAACTTCATGAGGTTTAAGCTGTGAGGAGTGAGTTGCCGTACGTCACTTTTTCGGCTGACTCCATGGTATCCATCCCCGGGACACAGAATAGCCTCAGGCAGAGCCTAACTCTTGGAAGAGGTCTCCTGAGGCCACCCAGGTACTCAGAGGAGTGCTGCATCATCTAGCAAAGAAGTCACCTTGCCAGTTCTTTGCTTAGAGAGGGAAGAGGGAACTTGGGTTTTCAGCACCGTTGACTCAATTGTGTGTGTCATAATATGGGCTAAGTGTCACACACAGGAATATCCCTTTTAAAATTTTCCCTCTCCCAAGTAAGTTTCCACCTTCTGTGTGCACACAATCAGTTGACTGGGTTGTGTTTTAGTCACTTTGTGATGATGCTAAATTAAAGCTGACTAACTGGCATTAGTGAAGTTTGGTGATGTGAAGTTCGTGTCTCTCCTGGACGTTCTTCCAGCACAGAAAATAACAGTGTCCGTTGGACCTGGCCAAGCCCAGAAAGAAATTCCTTTTTTTTTATTTTTCCCCCCATATTTTCTGTATCTGTGCAACAGTTGTACAACCAGCCAGCTGATTCCTGCTATTAGAAAGGTTGAGGATTGTACTTGCTCGATTGTTTAATCAGTGGAGGTACAGATGGGATATCAGTGGTCAGCTATTCACTGATTCTCATTCTTCTTTTGGGATTTAACGCTTTTAAGACCCATCTCAGTCAGATTTGGCTGAAATTGAACAATGTTATGCCAAGATACCAGGATACGTGTCTTTATTTCCTTGGAACACCACTTTAAGTGCTCACAGAAGTCTGCTCAACATTCCAAATCAGATTCAGTAGTAAACTCGCCCCATGCCTGGAAAACCACTAAGATATGACATACAAAGAAATGGGCTGCTCTGCTCAGATAAAGGTTTGAGAGGTAAGGAAATCTTAACTTAAAATAGTATGATAAATTCTCATGCTGAGGTAATCAAACATTGCTGTTTTTGCATCAGGGGCACTGACAAGTACGCTATAGTGCCTTTATTTTTGAAGGAAATGGTGTTCGTATAACCCAAAATGGGTCGTAAATTACTTACTTGAAGTGGAACAGTTGCTCTAATAAAACAGTAAAGATGTTTTTAATATTAAAAGTCTAGTTGAAAATGGTAAAAGAAACTGAAGTATAGGGCAGAGAGCATTACTTAATCTTTCATTTTCAGTCGATTTTCAAACCAGGAAACATTTTCCTTTGCAATTCAAGTAAAATGGAGGTCAGGCCAGGAAAAAGTTAAGTGCATTTCACAGCATTTAGTAGAAATAAAAATAAGATAAAATGTAACAGTTTCTCTTATTTCTCCTTGACTCGCTCCAAGAGAGAGCACTATTGTTCCAGTTGTAATGTGAATGACTGGTTTTACAAGCCATAACCCTCTCTGAATACTGACAGTCAATAATACTGGCTTTTGATGATGGGATGGTGCATTTCCCTTAGCAACATGGTAATAACCTTTCCCACATCCTTGCTGTAGAGGTGGAGATTGGAAAAGAAATTCCATTCTGTGGTTCTGAAAACACAGGTGTAACAAAGCAGGGCCCTATAAACTGCCTCTCTTTGGGACAGTTGAAGATTTCTGAGCTAACAAGCTTTTATATTAGACTGTGAAATGAAACCAAGCCTGTGTTCTCAATCATACCTGGTTTTATACCGAGAAGAGAACTGTCCTTCCTTGGATTTTGACAATTTGCCTTCAAAAGAAAGTCTGCATTTCTGCATAAAGAAAGAATGCAAATCCTGTCATCATACTCTTCTTGTACATCCAACTTCACCAAAGCAGATGCCTGTCATTTTTAGTCCCACAGGATGTGTGCTGTATAAATATGGAGAACCTTAGCTTGTTCAAAACCATTTTAGGATTTTGAATTTAATAGAATGAAAATCAGAAATCAGATTTGCCTGGAAGTGCTTGCAAGTTGCATCTCAGCTCTGCTAACACCAACCTCAGCTACCATTTCCCCCATATATTGCACGTGCTGTGACTTGTAGCAGAAGGATCCAAATTGTATAAGACCCTGCTCAGGAGTGTTTGGAGGAAGATATTTTCCAGTACAGCAAGAGATACTCCACCTGAGTCCATCCATTACCTTAATTGAGTCATTGTGTTTTACTTACATTAAACAGGATCTTTAAAGGGTGTCACAGGTGTCACTGATACCTGGCAAAAGGAGTAGAAAACAATTGGGTAGCCAAGAAAACAATGAAGGTAGCCAAGAGCTGTTGAATCTTAAAGCAACCATGAGAAAATGAAAATATAAGCGCATCGTTAATGCCATCCAGCAACCTTTGCTCCATAAGTGTTGTAAGTAGTAGATCTGGTTTTGTTTGAGGAAGGAGCAACTTGCCCAGCAGCCAGTACAGCCAATCTTTTGTGTGGCTTTGGCTTCCTACTCTTCTCCCCGTGCAGTTAGCAACACATAGATGTTCAGAGAAGTCTTCCTTAGCTGAGCTCTTCAAAATCTTAGAAAAGCACCCAGTTCAGCCATGTAGACAGACACTTTTGCAAAACTTTTCTAAAACCATTTTTGATAAAGCGATCATAGGCATTTCTTTTTAGTGAGGGTTATTTTTATGTCAAATTCCAGCTTTCAATCCTCTGTTGTTTTCCATGGCTGAAAGTATTTAGAAAAGGAAGATATTTTCCTATATTGTGGAAAAAGGTTATTTCTCCTCTCAGAAAAGAACATCGTCTTTGTTGGTGGTTTTGCACTTCAACTTTTTTGTAGGTAGGATCTACTTTTGAACAGAAGTTTATTCTTCTGTCAGTTTATAACATTTCTTGAAGAATTAGGTCTTTGTCTTGTGGGAAAAGGTTATGTCACAGCTGAAAAATTTCAGAACTAAGAATTTGGAATATAATGGAGCAGAATGGTATTTGTCATGCAACCTTAACTCAAGTGTTATTCTATGTTATAATAGCAAAACTGTAGCTGGCTCAAATGTGAGTGACTTTTAATTATGCGTACTTATATCCGCTCTCATTAGCTGAAATTAAAAATAATCCTGCCTTTCATTTAGAAGATAAGTGAGGCAGTGGGTATTTCTAAAAGGTCAATTTACCAAGCAATGTCTCATCCATTTTTTAGAACCTGTTCTTTTCTCCTACTCATTATGCTGTGCTTTATTGTAATAGTATTTTATTATTTTTAAATTATTTTAAAATATAGTGACAGCCTTTTAAGAAGAGATCTATGACAGCTATTTAGTACATCAAATATCTAATATTAGCTAATTATACATTATCTGTTGTAATAAGCATCAGTCTCCCTGGTTATTAGCCACAGCCAAGTTGTAAATAATAACCATAATAGTAATTTATTGTAGTGATATTTAATTGTGTTTCAATTCTATGATTAATCTCAACCATGCTTTACTAATTGGCATTAAATGAAAGAAAAAAAAAATTCCATTATTTCCTTTCTCCTTTGAGGGAGCTGAGAATTTCCTTCAGTATTTTCTATCTTACTGTGTTCTGACTTGTGTAATTAATACCCTTGATGCAAATTCCTTGACTAAGGAAACAGAAGTGCCAGGTCAAGTAGCAAAAGCTGACGGTCCTCAGTAGTGTTACCACTGCTGTAGGTCTAGTAAAGTGTAATCTATACTAAATTGTGTCTATACTTAGAGTTTTGCCATTCATCCTGCAGCTTTACAGGGTCTGGAAATGCAAATCATTGCAGTCACAAATGGGCATGACTCTGGCATGACATTTGTGCCTACAATTAGCAAGAGAGAAATCTTCCATTTGGTCTGTGATCACAGTTTAATTTTACTGCAGATATTTGGAATAATCAATATGAAAGTTACAGTAATGATTGCTGGTTAGCCCAGGCAATTAATCTTTGAGAGTGTGACTTCATATTTCTAGATGTAGAATGAGATCTTTTCCTCGCTTGCTTACCAATGCTGACAGCAAGCAGGGCCTGTACTTCAAAAAAATTCCTATGCTAGTTGACACAGCTTATTTACCTTCTCTACCTTAAATGCCCTATTTCCAACATTTTAAGTATTTGCTGACACTTCTTTGAATAGGAAGATTTTAATGTTTTGCTTTGTTTTCAAAACAGACTCTGAAATAATCACATAGGCATTATGACCTCTGGGCAGATACAGGTTAGGGTTCAGTGATCCTCTTTAGGGGGCTGAAGACCTCATTAGCTCTTGTCCCTCTCATTCCACCTTCCAGCTGAATTTCTGCTTCTGCTCAGAAGCATTTGAAACCTCTGAGGTTTGGGGGGTTTTTTGTTTTGTTTTGGAGATGTTTTTGTTATTTCTAGTAAACTGAGTAGAGTTACAGAAGTATGACTCACACAACCCCACCTTTACTGTTCTGCTGCCTCAATCTTCATCCTATTTTAAACCAGTCTGTCACCATTCTTCAGTGGTTTAATCGATTCCTCCCACTCTTAATTTTTATTTCCCATGTCAGTATTTCCTTTCTTTATGACTCCTACACCTTACTGGTGTAGCACAGACCTTTAAAAGTCATGTAATCACAGCAACTTTCTGCCTTTGATGCAGGCCTTCCATTTTGTCATTTCTCAAAAAGATTGATACATCTGATTTGTTTCACAGTCTTTACCATCATAGGATATGAGATTTTGAAAAGCACTGAATTTATTCTGAAGGGAGGAGTGTGAAGTAGGTATTATGGGCCCTGTTACAAGAAGCTTCTGTGCATTTATTCACTGTCTTTTCCTTTTTCTCAGTAACTCTCTGCACACTTTTCCTAAGAAAAAGGGCTCTGCCAGTAAGGCTGTGTGAATAGAACCTATCACCTGTTTAATGAGTAAATTAAAAGTTATTTTTATTGTGGGGAGTGTAGGTACAACATCTGTAATTTCCCAGTGTCAGTGATATATTTACTAAATCCTAAAATATTTAATAATATTTACTAATGACTAAAAGAATCAGGAATGAGACTGGGAACTACACACGTACTGTCTGATTTCTTTCTGCCTCTATGCCTTGTGCCTTGATCATAGTTTCCTTTCTTTCCAAATTTTATGTACATGCATTTTTTTAGTGTGTTCTCCTTCATTTTATTGAAGCTTTCATCATAGGTTGACCATTAGTTCAATATTTCAAAATTACAACCCCTATCTTAGGCAAAATTGATGCTTTGAATGCTATAAATTGTTATTTAGTCAGTGAGCCATGTATAGGAAAATGAGTAATGAATGTCTTACTAAAATCTCCAAAAGCAACCAGAAGCCCAAATGATGCTTCAACAAAGGCATGCAGAAGGATCATTGTTACTTTTTTTTTTTTTCCCAGTTAACAGGGTTTCTAGCATAACTTAAAATTTTATATATTCAGTACTGCAAGGGTAAATATTGGGTTCATTCAGGTTCCTTCCCTCAGGCAGACACATGCTCACACAATGAATTCTGATGCATACCTACAAAGTAAGCTTTTCCTGCTGAGTACTCTATATCCAAGATTTAAAAGTCATAAAACTTGTAACATTATAGGTTGCTGACAAGATTTTATCACTAGGACTATGAAAAAAGATTTTCTTGAAACTCCATGGGAGGATTCTGATACACCTAGAAGAGCACTTAAAGTGCTAATCTAATCATCTCAATACAGACAGTAAATCCTCCTAATTTCCCTTGTCTAGGGACTGATAGGCATAAGTAAATCTGAGGGAATACATTGGTATGTTGAGGAATCCATTCAGTGCAGGTAGCTCAGGGTGCAGCTGCAGGTTCAGCTCTGGGGGACAGGAGCCCGAGCCCCAGGCAAGAGGCCATGAAGTGCTGACCCTTTGCAGAACAAAGGGCACAGGGACCTGTGGCCCAGCCTGGGGACCGGACACTCAGGGACACAGCAGGAGCTGATGATTCCGGACTTTCCCGCCATTAGATTGTGAGGGTGTGAAAGCCCAGGGGCTCCTTTGTTCTGAATCCCTCAGAGGCACCAGCTTGAGCTGTAATTTTGTTATTGCACCATGATTAAGGGATATTAATGATCTGGACGTATGAGACTGCTCTGGGAAACCTGGTCTGACTCTGTGAGTGTGGAGGGTGTAGCTGCAAAAGGTCCTACCTCCCAACTCGGGTGGTGCCAGAGTGGCTGCCAGAGGGGCTCCTGGATGGTTCGACAGGGAAGTTTCCTTATCAAGCATTTGTAAAATATGATGAATGGGGGGGGTTGTTTGTTGGTTGTTTGTTTTTATTTTTAGTGAGCAGAATCATTATCAAGAGTTCGGAGTAAAATTTTGTGTAGATCAACGGCACATTGCCCATTGGCTATAGTGGCACGTGCCATCAGGTCATGGATGACATGGATTATATCAGAGGCATCAATTACTTTTGAAGTGAAAATATTCATCTGTATTGACCATTTTAACCCCATCAATTGTTTTAAAGGTGAAAATGTAAAATCATTTTGACCATTCCAACCCAAGAGTATTTTCAGTGGTTGTTGTAAATGAGATAAAATTCAAGTGTTTTCATAAATTATGTTCAGTATAGTGAAAATGTAGCACTGTCTGCAATGCAGGTGTTTATTTAATAATAATTAGTCACTTTCCTATATGTGTTAGAGCAATGAATGTTTTCTTCCTAGGATAAATTAAGCAAACTGTGGACTTGAAAATGGGTTTTGTACATCTCAGATGTGTATTCTCACTGTAGCAGCTCCTCTCTCTCCCTTTCTAGCCAAGTACTGCTGGTTTTTAAATCTAGAAAGCCTCTGAAAATCATATGCATGGAAACTTGACATGTTTTTGACAAAAAGTTTTGACTTAGTCAAATTAATGATTTTAAATGGAAAACATCTGATCCTTGACTCTTCTATTAGAACGTGTATAAACAACTTCCCCAGTACTGAGTAATGTTAATGACCTAGCCACATGTTTTCAAACATAATCCATTACAGTAGGAAATTGAGGGTTGGCATTTTGAAATCCTTATCAAGTTAAATGTCTCAAAAGTACGACACTAAAAATAACTGACTGATTTTGATAATGTTCACTGAGAGTTTAAAGAGACAGATATTTTTCTGAGCAATTTAGACAGCCATTAACTGAAATTAAAGGCAAGGTTTAATTGCTGACACACAGACACCTCATGTCATTTCTGAAAGCCATATCCTGCCTTACCTCTAGCTAACTTTCTAGAAGAGCCAAGTATTGAGAGGTGATGCAAGTTGTTGTGCTGTAGTTTGATTTTTGTTGTGTTTCTGGTTTCATTTCCATTTGAGTTTGGCACCTGGTCATGCTCTATCTCCTGGCAAATTATAAACTCCTTTGCAAGCCACTTGTTCATAATAAGCTATTTAATTTTGCTGAGCAGTGTGGCTTGTCTGGGAGGCTTTGATTGCATGATACAATGGGTGACTTACAATGTTAGGTAGGGACTTCTGAAGTGCTGTTCCTGTTTCCACTGACCTTTGCATTGCTGTACAACGTTGAAGCTAATTCTGTGTGGAAAAAAAGATTTCCACTGTATTTAAAGAATGGAACATGGTGAGGGTAGTACTGGAGTAAATTTCTTGTTTCTGAAAGGTGTAATGTGCTCTGATTTTAAGGCATAGCATGAGCATTCAATTTACTCTCTGTCCTTCTCCTTGCTCCTGGCATTGTTCAGTGCTTTGATTATTGATAGTGAAATATATTTGTATGCTTAAGGTGACCTTTTAGTGCCTTGCCATTTTTTTTAAGAACCATAAGGTTTCTTTTACCTTTTTGACACATTTTTTTTTTAAAAAAAAGTACAGGTAAAGGCATATCTTTGTTTACTGAAGTGTTCTTAAATGTGGCTGTATGAACTGGCTCTTAAAAGTAGTCCAGAAAAGTTATGTCTCTTCATGTGTGTAGAATAAGAAATCTATTCAGGCTTCTTCATTTTGCAGAGACTTTAGTAAGAGTCCTGAAAGGCATTGGGGATGGAGACAATGGAAAGTGTCAGTTTTAATTCTTTTAAAAATGTTGAAAACTTAGTTTCAAGGCTGTGGGTTTGTTGCATTGTTGTCATGGGGAACGCCTATAAGAAAACGCCATTCCTACTGCGAGCCTCTCACAGAGAACTTTGACAATTTAAGAAAAACTTGTAGGTTTTGGACAATATAAATTTCTAAATCATTGCTTAATAAATGGATGAGGATATGAATAATTTAAAAATTTCTGGTAAAAAAATAGTGGACTAAAGGAAAAAGCACGACCTTTGTGGTTGAAGGAATTGATAATGGGAGGGGAGAAAAACCCATAAACAGACTTATTCACTTGGTTTTGTCCTAGGGAATAATGAACTAAATATTCAGCAGATTTTTTTGGATTTGGTATTTTCAAGCACGACTGAATGCTATAGATGAGAGGGAATAGCAAATTTTTAATTTGGATAATATTTTCTAAGCATTTTAAACTTTTACAGCTATGTGATTCACTGTTATGGGTAGCCTTGTGATAATTGTATCATTAGAGCTATCATCTATGGTTAGAGTTCTGAAAGATTAAATTACGATTAATGAGGGCATAGTGGAAAAAATTTTTCTTTAGGTGTGCATCTGATTATGATTTGTTGTAATCATTGCATTTCTGGATGTTGTCAGTAACCCAGAGAGGAATGAACAAGCATGACTGATTGTTGTTTATTTTGGGTTTTTCTGCACAGTTTCATATTTAAGTGAAAGGGAGAAGCACATAATGCTCCACATGATGGTACAAAGTAATGTTTATTTCTGGTTCTTCTAACAAGTTGCCAGTTTATTTCAGTAAGTCAGAAAAAAAAAGGTGAAGTTCGGGGAGGGGAATAATGTTTATCTGCAGCTGAACCAAGGGAAAATTCAGGAATGAAGATGAAATAGTTTTTGCAAACAACATGAAACAAAGATGTTTCCTGAAGTTTTTTGTTTACTGTTCACTAAAATACCTAAAGCCTCACCACTGTCACAGACTGGTACGTCTGCATCAAATTTAAAATGCATAGGGAACATAGACTAACTGGAAATCTGCAGGGTATAATTATGTATCATAAAAAAACAACTGCAATGAAAAAAAAGAAAAAAGAAATAAGAAGAAAACTGGTGACAGTGAAGTTTAAAATAAAGTAGTTAGTTTGGCATGCCAGTGTTACAGAATTTAGGAGATTCACACACACAAATTATCAATTTTTTAGTACTACAAAGGAAAAAGTTTAAAGATATTAAATATTGCTTTCATTCTGGTATTGCAGATGTGAAGTAGGCTGAAGTTGGGATACTGTTTGAGAGGGGAACTTGGACTATAAAGTTGACTTATTAATATTTCCCAGTGATTGTTTGGATTCCTCTAGGTCAGTGTTCTTTGATCAAAATTTCAGTCTCTTGGGGATAGAAGCGTTCCTGCCGTTGCAAGCTTAATAGGCTGCCATCTTTGTGCAGGCAGTTCTGGGTTCGCTGCTTTGTCCATAGTGAGCTCTGCTCACTGAGCAGCACTGAGAGGAGGGATTTTGTCTAACCTGACCACTTAAATGAGTGTTGTCATATCAATACAGAATTAAATTTGGATAAGAAATGATTTTCCTGTACCATGGAAATTTCAAACATTTCAGGACACTCTTGTGATCACAAGCAGGTCATAATCTGTCATTCGATCACCCCAGCTCTAAGGGGCAAAGCCTTTAGCTGTGATAGTGAGGTATTCATCAGAATTAGAAATGGCCAGAATTGTACTTGTGGCTTCTTGTAGCTTCATTATTTTGCTTTACGCTTTGCTGTATTCTTGGGAATGATCCTTCAGTTGCAAGTTTGTGTATTTGATGTTTATTACCATGCTTATAAACATTTTGAATGAATAATATATACAGGCTTTTAAGTTAATAATTCTTTAAGCCTTTTGCTTCAGTCTCCTCTTTTAATATATTTTTCCTCTTTCCTTCTACAACCACAAAATGGTTGATTCCAGTACTCTTCATTTCCATAATTATCCTTAGTGATGTGTGAAGATGAATGCAAATTTGTTAGCAAAATGATAATTCCTTATCATAACAAGAAAAAAACCCACAGAAATATCTGTCCATAAATTAAGTCAGCATTATATTGGGTTTAATCTATTTTATAAAGCGTTGCGTACCTCTTAGACAGAATGAGGTCCTTAGAGTAAATGAAATTAATTGTGGAAAAATTAACAAATGTTATGAAGCTGTCATTTTTTTATGTATCAGTGCCACAATCATATAAATGCTACTCACATGTTAACTAGATATCTTCAGCATGCAAATTTGATGGGACTGATCATCATAAATATTAATTAATTATGCGGTGCAGAGGCTTTTGCAAGCGCTAATCCTTGTAACACTCCTGTAGGGTGAAGAGGTGTTATCCTCCTTTCACAGAAAGAGGCTTGAGGTATTTGTATTGGTGATCCTGCACGCTGTCTTGGTCTTGAACTAGGGAACTGATTCTGCTTTACTTGACTTCAGTTTCCAGATGTTACTAATTCCTTGCTGACCTGTGTCTTACTCAAAGAGCTAATATTCCCACTCAGAAGAAGAACTCTGCACGTCCTTCGCTGCCCACCCTGGGAAGCGAAGCCCACCCTGGGAAGCGAAGCCCACTCTGCAAACAGATTTCCTCATTCACAGTCTGGTGAAGGAAAAGATAATTTCTCTTTCAATAAAGAAGTGGCATTTGAGGAATATTTATTATGTTTTGAGATAGCTTTCATTTCATTACAGCATTAAACAGAGAAGTCACTGGTACTGTGTGATGCCTCAGTTCTCTGTATAGTACTGAAATATTTTTGCTTATAGGAATGGACAGATAGCATGAAAAACAGTTTGTATATACAAATATACAAACACAAAAACACAAATATACACCATATTATTTGATGGGAAATGTAGAGTGTTAAATACTCCTTTGTGAAGTTCTTTATTTTCTATCTATAGAGTCCTTCTCATCTCATAAGGAAGTAAGTTTCTTTTTTTTTCTCTTTTGTGTCTTTTTTCCCACTGAGTGTCTGTACACCAAAGGCTTTAAGTGTGGAAACATAAATGACAGACTAAGAAAATTTAGTGGCTCTTCTTCTGCAAGGAGATGAGGTCTAAGTGTCCATCATTATTCAATCCCTCCTCTCATATATTCATACATTTATTTTGTGGCTTATGGAAATCATAATTACCTCTACATAGGAATGTCCTGCACGCCTCTTTGAATCGTTCAAAGCAACAGCGCATGCAGGCTTTGTGGTGCAGTTACCTTGAAAAAGTATTCTCAGAAGGGTCCAAAAAGGCAAAACTGAATTTAAGCAAGTTTTTCCCTCACCATGGAAAAGTTTTAATTTAAATGGGCTTATGATTGTGATTTAAAGGCCATCAAATGCTCTTCTGTGATACATCTATATTTGACTGCCCAGTTGCAACAGCTTCATCCTTTAAGGCTCTACTGACAGTGTGAAAAAAAATAACTAAACATGAGGATGTGAACTGGAGTGCAGCTGATCACTGTGAGGTGCCTTTGTGCCTCTGACTGTGGATAGTTTGTCAGGAGAAAGGTAAGAAAGATGTGACTGCAAGCAAAGGTGGCATTTAATGGCAGTGCGAGGCCTAATGGCAGAGAAAGAAATAGTCAAGAAACAGTCACTTGCCTTAAAGAAAAAGTCAGAAGCAAATGAAGCACCTGCTCTATGTGTCTGATGATTCTGTAGGCTCTTGCAGGCCAGAGGTTTGGGGCTTGTTATTTCACCCAGCAAGAGTGAAAGAGAGCTGGAGCCCTGCAGTTCCAGGCTGTCTGAGCAATCAGTTGTGCCAGAGATGTCCAATTAAAGATGGGTGAATGTCTGGACGGATGGATGGATAATGTCAGATGGACTATGCCACTTCTCCCCCCTGTAATGAAGGAATGACTTCTCCTCTGTTCCATTCCAAGGCGTCCTGTGTGCACATTAGAGGACTGACCTGAGTCCAGTGACCAAAGTATTAATCGAAATTACTATCCTAATCAATGTGACTCATATTCTTCTTTGTACCTACATTAGTCTAAAGGCAGATTAATGTAGAAGAGATTCTTGTAACCTGACTTTTCTGCATTCCAAAACTTAAAGTGCTTCCAGGGAAATTCATCAAAGGGTTCATCTGTAAAAATATCCCTGCAGGTATATAATATGCATAAGCTGTGCTGTGCTGTTTTTTGTACTTTTCGGCTGTCCCAGCCTTATCAGTTTGTTTTTGAGGTTTTATTTCAGTTGAGATGTAGTTTTCATAAGATAAAAGTTAGGCTTAAGAATGGCTAAAGGAAGTTGGGTTAATGAAGTACTATTTCTTAAAATGAATCAAGGAACACCTTCATTTCTTGGTATGTGGCTGTCATGAGGGTGGAAGAAACCCACCTGACTGTCACACTGTGGTTAATGCAGCATTAGCCTGTGGAGCAAAACTCAGCATTTGGCAGCACAACCAAAACGTTTAAAACAAAGATGTTTAAGGAATTGGCCAGTTGTTATGTTCAATCAACAGAAGCTACCTTTCTTTGCCCTGCATGGGTTCAGTTTATCAAGCAGCTCTTTCCATCTGTTTGCATGGTGATTTGGGGTTTTTTTGTTGTTTGGTTCCTTTCTAAAATAACAGAATGTTCATAATTTTGTCTTCTTGACTCGGTTTTATCTCTGTGATATCAACTCCTACAGGAAGAAGTTACTGCACAAAATATCACATGGCCAACGCCGGAAAAATTGCTCCTCTAGAAATATTTTACCTAAGAGAGGGTTCAAATACAGTCTGTGATGTGACAGTTGATGTTAATCCTGTTTTTAAATAAAAATCCTTCTGTGGCACATGATGAGAAACTCTGCTAATATGAACAGAGGATTCCTCTTGTGCCACTGCAAAAAAGAAGTGAAAAACATGAGCATCTTGGGAAATTTTACTGTGTCGAACAAGCTTCTTGTAGATTGACTCTTAACTCCTTCACAGTCCTTTAGGCAACTGAATTTTTAAAAGTAAGGATTTGGAGGCTTGTTGGGATTTTTATAGTGAGCCGGTTCTATTTCCTGCTGTGATTAGGAAATACAGCAGCACAGCTTTGTCCCCAGCGGTGTTATTAGGAGTCTCTTGCAGATTAGGTTGATCGCCACTTGTTACATTGTTGATCAAAAAAGAGCTCACTCAATGCTCTTGACAAATGGTGATAGCCATTTCAGATATTAAATCCATTTGGCATGAAAATTAGTATTTACAGGTATCATGGTAATATAAACAAATGCAGTTGGAATTGCTGACACTTAAGCTGCAACTTTAACTGTAAATTTATTTAAAAGCACTATAAGAGTCTAATTGGTAAAATGACTACAAAAGAGATTTAAAAAGATCTGAACTCCTAATCACTTACCTAGGAATATGACAATGTTGCAGCCTTAGCAGAATCATTTACTTGTAAGGATAATATTGTTTGTATGACAGCTGTCATCTCACTGAATCCATGTAACACTGGATTCTTAGCATTTGAACAAGGATCCAGAGTTTTGTAAAAAGCCTGTGCAGTCTTCCCCCAGAGGTGGAATATGGCTGCTTTCTTTGTTTAATTTTAGAGTTGTGTGAAAAACGCTGTGAACATATGAATAGATGCGAGGATCATGGATCGATTATAATTTCAACTGAGAAGATTTGGTACTCCAGGCTAGATTTTGATAATCCAAAATGACCTTGTTTTAACAAAAGAAAGTTGTTCAGAGAAGGGATGGAAAATACATCTGTGTAGCAGATGACCTACAGAATGAATTGCATGCTTGTCAATCTTTATTACATGTGTGAAATTCTTGAGAGTATTTAAAAAAAT
>WEIT01018908.1:4329-19414 GCA_013389985.1 Dryoscopus gambensis | reverse complement strand
GTTTTTTTTTTCTTTTGATACAATGGAGATATAACCATTTTTATTTATTGACTAAAATAGCTAAATGGCAGCTGAGCAACCACTAAAAAGTGTATCTATGAATGAAAACTCAAACTAAAGGGAGTTAAAAATAAAGGTCTTTACTTTAATATGGCAGTCAGTAATGACTTTGTCATCTTCCCATTTCAAATTCTAGTTACTTTAATGTTTTATTTTGGTTTTGTTTTCTGATCAAAGATATTCTGTCAACATTTTGGATCATTGCAATTGTTCTTGTTGATATAGATCAAGTCTGATATAAAACAAATGATTTTTGGTCTCATCAATGAAATACTTGTTACTCTAAAGTATTGATTTGTGACATAGATAGGGCTTTAAACACGTGCCTTAAAAACAGTGAATATTAGTAACTCATTAGTTCCACTATGTCTTCAGAGAGATCTGAAGTGTTTTAACAGATAATTCATGTGATATTGCACCATAGATTTTTCTTACTGCATCTCCCTACATTGAATAATTCAAAGATTTATTAACTACCACTGGAAGTTAACCCAGTGCAGCTTGACAAACAATAGCAAGGACAGTGAACTGGACTATATTTACGTAATTATAGAAAAATAACTATTTTTCATTGACAAGATGCTTTCAAATTCTTGCAAAATAACAAATAAAGCATGTGTATTCTAAGAAAGGAAAATGAGCAATGAAATGGCTGTGAAGGCACTCATCTCAATAGCTCTTCTTCTGTAATAAGAGTAATAGGGTTTTTTAAAGAGAAATCCTATAAAGCTGCCATAAAAAAAATTATAGAAAGATTATGTCACATATACAGATTTGACGGTTTGATAGTCCTGAGATTGAAGAATCAATATTAACACAGAAAAAGGCAGAAAGCTGCTTTTATTACCAAAACAAAATAATTGACAAGGTTTAAATTGATAAATATTATGTATGCTATAAGACCTAGAAATACAATTGACTATTTAATGTCATTCTTTTTTCTTTAGAATGAAATGGATTCAGCTTTGATATGAAGAGTTTTCTAAAAACTAGTTTATTTTCCAGGAATGCCAGTGAAATGGTTTTAAAGCTATCAGGAGACAGATGAAGAGAAGACGGGCATCAACAGTACTTCACTGTAATTAAATGTGATGTAATTAAATCTATGACTGTAAATAGTAAAAGCATTTACATGAATCTCTGATGTTTCTTCTTAGAGTTCACAGCAACTGATTGAGCTTTTAAGCCTGTCAAGAAAGAGAGGTATTTATCTAAGGTGGCCCCGCAGTCATAGCACACGTTCTTGGTCAAAAGCATTGAAAATTTCCGTGTACCATTTTCAAAACTGCATCACCAGTGTAATCTCTTCCAGCCCTCAGTCACAGAGCTGCCTGCTTCACTGTCTCTTTCCACACAAGCTGGAATTGTCTGTTCTAACACATCTGCCACATACTCCTATTGTAGTTAGAAGATTAAACTTTTCAGAAAACTGCTAAAAATAAAATTATTTTAAATATTGTACGGTTGGAGTGAAGTAAGACTGTATCAACTGCAGCCCCAAACCTACAGATACAGAATCTAAACTGTGATTTATTTCATTACAGGTTTGTCCAGAAGATCTGTCAAAAGTGGAAAACAGCATTGTTCTTAGTCCATGCAAAAGAGGAACACCCTTAGGTGACTGTGTTCTGTGCTATTAATGATTAAAAAGAAAGAAAAATTGGAAGAGTTCATCATTTTTCACCAGCGCAAAATGTGATTGTCAGCAATTTAAGACACATTGTGTGAGCTATAGAGCGTCCCTGGCCCATCCTTCACAGACTGTGTTTCTATTATATCCTCTGTTGCTTGACTGAAAGCAGTCATGTCTCACCATATTCCCTGACTATATTTAAGAACGGGGTTTAAATGTCACAAATGTCAAGCAGTTTTCCTTAGAGGATAGTGGATTTGGTCCTTGCTATTTTGAGGAATGCTTGTTGTCATCTTGATATGTATCATGATTAGAGAAAGGAAATTAACTTAAAGCAGAGCTGATAGTTTGCTTAATACATAAACTTATACTTCCCATAAGCCAAACAAGAGGAGACACTTCCAGCTTAGATATATAGAGGGAGAAACTAAATATCCTAAGAACTTTGAAAAAACATCTCCTTATGATTCCCTGTGTTTTTAAATAGGCATATACTTCCAGCGAACAGGCAGCAATTCTCCAGCAGCACTGAGAGACCTCTTTAACAGACTCAAATTCCAATTCAGACTCCCAGTTTAGGGGCATTACCCTGACTTTCTAAACCATACTTTTTTCTGCTGCACAAAAGGCTTTGAAAATAGTTGATACTTCTAGATGGTGAAAATGGTATTTAAAATGCTGTGTAGTCAAATTAAAATGATTTCTCTTAGTGTCCAAACAGTTTGACACTTTAAAACTTTTTCACCCTTTCGCTCACATTTTCAATTGTAAATGAAAAACCTTCAGAACTGACTCATTCCAGAGATAACAACAGCAACAAAAGGGCTCTGACATTTCCAAATTTTTCCATAGTCCAATTCTTTTTTTAGCTGATCCTGAAAAATAGTGATGTTTACCATCTGAGAGGGCAACATTCTGCCTGACATAGACCTTCCAGTTTTCACCCTGTCTGATGGAGAGGATATACCTATCTCCTTTTCAAAATAATTTCCCAAATTGAATGGAAATATGTAAAGATTAAATCTTTAGTGTCTGACAATTTTTTTTTAATAAAAAAAAAATGTGTTTTGTAGAAATATCACATACATTCTACATTTTGTAGAAATATCACATGTGAGTTCTTAGCTTTTTAATTTTTTTCTAGTAATAGAAAAAATAACACAGGAACCATTAAGTACGCTTAGATGGCACATGGTTGTTCAAAGTACTCTAACTTGTCTGACTTTCTACTTTTAGTTGTAGGGTTTTTTTTGTTCTAGGCTCTTTTGCTGATAACTATGAAGTACAGTAGCACATCTCCTGTCCAAATTCTGGTCTACTCTGTAGGAGATCCTGGTCCTCAGACACTATAAAATTCAGCTATAAAAGAGATTTTGTAGATCTGGGAGTTAATCTCATATTTTCAATAATTCGTGTTTATTTAAAACTTCTCTAAATGTTTTCATTTCTGCATGACTTTCTTGTAGCATACTAAATGAGGGTACCACGGTAGCTATGGCTTCTAGCTAAGAAGATGATTATTTTTATCATCTGCAGTAATTAATTGTAATGGGTCAGGTACCTGAAGGCAATCAAAAAATAAATCAAAAGAACTGAGTTGATCAGGTTAGAATTTTAAATGTCTGCAGGAAGATTTTTTCCAATATAGAAGCTAGCTTTGAAAAAAGTGCCATAAAGTGACATAGGTGAACTAAATACAAATTTTCACAGAATTAAAAAAATAGTTTTCAATCTAACCCCTGAAATACAAAAGGAAAATCTTGTAGAAAGAATACGTAAGACTTTTATTCATAAAGTTACATTTCCAGTTCAATTCCTTCCTCATTGAAAAGTGTTCTTCCTGATCAGTATATGCATCTGAAATAAGTGAGATCAACAGGAGACTTGCCAAGGCTTGGATTTCACTCTAAATGCTTTACATGTAAGAAGATGACCTTTTCAAAACAGCAGTCTTGACTACTAGGTCTGATGATCCTTAGACTTATATTTAAATTTCTGCTTGCATACTAACAGAAAGGTAGATTCATAGGAAGAAAATCTATGTAATTAGACCTTCAGTTTCTGTATTCCCACTGCATGTGAGAAACTACAAGAGGTTGACTCAGTATTGTTATGAAGTGGGAAATTACTTACCTTTTCAAAGACTACTTTTCAGTACAGGAGCAGTTCTATATGTTATTTTGCAGTAATTTATTTGTTAGAGGTCACTCTTCATAGCTGCTCAAAGCAGAACTGGACAATAGCTTCATAAACACATTTTTGGGTCTGTGTTCTCTTCTCCTGATTTTAAGTGCTCAAGGTGCTCTATTTCTGTTCCAACTTGGAGAGCTGCATGTACTTTAATTACCACCCCTCCTTTAGAGGAGTTCCTTGTGCACCTTCCTCTCTCACAGTCCTAATTTCCTTTCAGCCAACATACAAATGTTTCAGGTTATCAGTATTTTAAACTATTCTGGAAAACATGGAGGTGGAGGGGAAAAGGAGTGCTGCTGTGCTGAAAGACAGTAATTCCATGGCAGGAGAGCTTGCTATGACACAAGAGGCTTGACCACCAGACACGGCTAATATCCACACAAGCCTCTTGTGACAGAGCAGGCATCCTGCCTGCCATAATGTCTGCTAATTCATTGTAACTCAGGACTTTATAGTATCGATATACATAACAAGCAGTTATAAAGGTCTGAGATTCCCCTCTGCAAGGAGACCACTTCTTTTCTAAAAGTGTGTAATGACCTCTACTGCACTTCCTCCTTCTGACTTTATTGTGAAAACCCTGCATTAAATCTGAAGAAGCTGTGTTTTCCTTGGTTTGTTTTCTACTTTTCATGACTGACAGTCTCTGTTTCCAAAGCTTTCCTTAATGTGTACCACAGAAATCTCTTCTGAGGAACCAGCATCTGCTTTTTTTTTTACCTGTAATTGAATTTTTGAACAGCTATTTCTAATAATCTGCTTGCTCACAGCAGAAGATAATTAAACCCTTCATTTATACTTTCTGGGTGGCTGCATAACTCAGGGATGTTTATACTCTACCACAAGTTCCATGTGTGCCTGAGTTTCTGCGGTTTCCTAATTTCCAGTTAATAGACATTCCCACAGATGTCTTGTTCATTCCTTAAGACATTGCATTGTTCAAAAATCGCCATACTTCAGTCAGAGAAGCTAACGTTTTGTGTACAGGACCTTACTGTCTTTTTGGATGTAGGTGGTTGGATACACCAAGGTTGAAAGGATAAAGAAAAGCTGTGCTAAGGGACAAGACACACGGAATTTTGCACTTGTACACCAATGCTGGTATGTCACATAGTCTCACCTAATCAGTGATGTTCCGTTGCTTGTGTACTGAGGTCAGACATGGTTTAGGGTTATTACTGCAAACCAACTGGGGGACACTGTTTGGAGTGGTGATCTAAGGGATGGACCATGCTGTCATCCTGCACTGTCTGCATGTGGACTTACTGAGAGACTGAAAATAGGACTCCACTAATTCATAACTTTGGTTAATTCATGTCCTGGTTTGAGAGGAAGTGAGTTTTTTAAGGAAGTTATAGTCAAACCAATCAGTGGTCAGACTGAATATTGACACCTGGTATGACCACTGAAGAGATTTGTCACCTCTGAGAACACAGGGACATAAAGGAGAGAATCCCAGAGGAACTTGCTCTTGTGTTCCGGCTGTTGAAGGGAGCAGATCTCCTCCCCCGCCCAGCCTGAGGCCTGAAGCTGGGCCTGGGCCTGGCTGGGGAGGGGCAGCCATGCGGCCTGAGCAGAGAGGTAGGCCGGAGCCGGAGAGAGAGAGAGGGTGGAAGGGAATGGAACTGAGCCAGCTTCTGCAGGATGGAAGGGTGGAGAGACGAGGAGATGGTTTTCTACCCACCCCTGCCCCCCAGAGAGAGAGAGACTGTGCCGGCCGAGGAGCGGAGCGGGGGAGGTTCCCGGCCGTGGGAGTCCTGGAGTTGCTGTGAGGCTTCCCGACGGCAGTAGAGACTGAAACTTTTAAGCCTTCCTTGGGAAAAGAAAGCTTTATGAAACATTAATCCTCCTGAGCAGTGTTTTGAGTGAGAAGAGAGACAGCCTGGAATCCTGTGATGTTAGAGGAATTGATGGGAAGAATCCAAGGTGGGAGGAGATTGATGGAGTGGCTTTTGGCTGGACTTTTCTTGTATAGCCATAGACTGAACCAATCTGTCTTTAATACATGAGACTGCATTTAGGTGGATGCAGTGGCTGGATGCCAGATAAGGTGACCTGCTGCAGTGATGCCAAGTGTGAAGTGGAGGAGGAAGGAGAGAAGATGAAGAGGGTGTGGTGGTGCCCTCTGTCTTCAGAGCAGAAGAAACCCTCGGCCTTAGGGGTTATAAAATGGGGAGGATGGTTGTCCCAAAAGAGGAGCTTCTGGTACTTGGCAAAGCATCGTTGAATCCTGAGGGCAGTTTTGGTCCATGGATGGTGGTGAGAGCACCAGACATGGAAGGACACTATGGTTTAAAAGAGAGACTCCTCTCTTCTTTGATGGACTGAGACTTGATTATTTGAGTATTGTTAACTGATCAGGAAATCCAAGGTTTTGTCTGATTTGTGAAGGGCGGAAGGTGGGAAGAGGAGGAATGTTTTGGAGAGTTTTCATTCTGTTTCCTGTGTGTTTCTTTCCCTTTAGTGTAGGTTAGTAAATTTTTTTTCCCTCTATTTCTAAGTTTGAGCCTGCTCTGCTCTGTTCCTGATCACATCTCACAGCCATTATTAGTAAAAATATATTTTCATGGGGCACTGGCATTGTGCCCAGTGTCTAACCATGACAATTCAGAAAGGAGGACTGACATAAATTAGTCTTTTGATTTTTTTTTTCCCATTGGAGAAAGAGCTCCGATTGTCTTTCTATAGTCACACAAGTGAAATAGTTTCTAGTTGATCTTCTGAGGCACTGACAGCATTTTCATCCAGTCAGGGAAATGGAAAGAATAATTCTACAGATTTTCTATAGAAAGACAAGATTCAGCTTTCAAATGCATCAGAGAACAGTATCAAAAGATGTTTGCAGACAGGCATGGAAAGCACAAAGTTTGTACCAGCTACAATTAAAAGTTAACAGAAGGCTTGCTGGAGCTAACACCTGAATACTGAGCAGACATGAATCAGAGCTGCAAGGTGCTTGACATTTTGATAGCGTGTTTCACAGACCTTTAATGAATATATAAAGCTACAGAGAAAATGGTGGACTAGGGAATACACAAAGCATCAGACCTAATAACAGAATTGCATTGAAGAGTAAAGCTACGTAGCTAACAGGAGACAGCCATTGTATATGCTCTTCAAAAATAATGAAAGAAATAAGCGAGTATACAAAGGGATGTTGCCTGGATTTAAAAATAGTGATTTTCTGTAAGAGCTCTATCCTGGTTCCAGAAAAGACAGTGTTAATATTTTGCATTAGCCAGGAGGGGACATGGCTACTAGAACATAGAGGTTACTCCATATGACCTCACGTCACTGCTGAGGGCTGGGTAAAGGAACTCTGTTCCAGGGAGAAGGGGGTCCTTTGGGTTGAGCAAGGGCAGCGGAAGGAGCAGTGGGGTAACACTTGTCCTGAGCTGGAGGAAGCAGTCGGGATGAGTGGCTGCAGTTGGGCTGAGCTCCTCACTCTCTGTTTTCTAGACCTTTGTTATTAATATTGTTGTTGTCACTGTCCATTTTCATATTTCATTTTTGTTTCCAGTAAATTGTTCTTATCTCAATCAGTGATCTTTGCATTTTGTGCCTCCAGTTCTCTCCAGTCTGCTGCAGTGGGGATGGGGAGGGCAAAAGGGGAGCAGAGAGAGAACAGCATGTGGTTTGGGGTTTCAGTGGGAACAGTACACTGGGGAGTACCATTCCTAAACCATGACAAAATCACACTAATAATGAGATATTTAAATATGGTACTTTCCTATGGAGAGGCATCAAATACCTAGTTTTGAAAAGCCCAGGAGAAAAAAGTTTTAATTTTTTACATACAACCAGTAAGCTATTGCTTTGGGAACACATTCACATTTCCCTACCAGATTATCCTTTTGGAATATACGCAAAAGTGTACCACTCTACATTTATGGCTGGTGAAGGAAGTCAGAGAAGAAGTGGAAAGCAAGAGTAAAGGAGAAGATTGCAGTCAGTTGTCATTATTAACTGTTAACACAGCTAATAGATAGTATAATGGTCTAAACAGATCAATAATGACAGATTTCCCACTACTGTTGGAAGCAGCAGATTGGATAACACTGTCTGTCCATGGCTCGGAGCTAAAGGGGAGGCCACGTAGGCACTAACAGCTCATGAGCCATGCCATGACCAGCAGTTTCCAGAGCTTCAAATGAGGTTGAAGGCAAGATGGGTTAGCACAGGGAAGGTTCCTGCAAGCACTGAGTTGTAAGATTTTAAGCTCTTTCTCTCTGTCAAACATTTGTTCATCTCTTTAGAAAAAAAGTTAGGAAAAAAAAGGAACGAACGTAGTGGTAAGGCTTTCTTTCAAATGCACCCTTCTCCACCACCCACTTCCTCCCACTGCCTCCCTACAAAGATCACAAATTTTACAGAATCACAGCAGAAGTGGAACTTTGATATCCCAAAATATACAAGCTACTGCATGCTAAAGCCATGTGACCGTCCCTTGCTGGCTCTTCAGATACTGAGAAGAGTGAGAGAATTACAGTTGACCTTACACTGATCTAATTTTATTAGTGACACCCCCCTGTGGCAGTGTTTATTCCAGGAAGAGACTGGAGAGATGGGAGCGTCATTCATCTAGAAGTAACATCTATATTCAGGATGAAATTCACCTCTTTGCCAAGAAGTGCTAGTGTTATTTGCAGACAAATCTGGGCCCAAATCAACTCCTTGAAAAGGCCCAGTGTGAGTTCTAGGCTTGCATGAAAAATGTCTGCCATCCCGACCTGCACACTGGAATAAATAAAACTTGCCGTAATGTGCTCTGGTACATGTCATATTGTGTAGCCAGTAAGGCCCTGAAGGTAGATTATTTTTTCCTTTGTTGCACTCTGAAAGGTTTCCATGTTAACAGAACAATCAGCTTTCTTTTTAATCATAAATTGGCATTTCTAAGCTGTTCAGTGTGGGTGAGCACTATCACTAGTGTAGTTTTTTGCTGCAGGAGACTGTGGAATGAATAAATAAATGCTTATTTCTAACATTCCCCTGCTCACTGAATGTAACATCTGTCACAGAATGAATCAGGAGAGTCAAGAATCGTTGTCTTCCTTTGACACATCTATAGCTCACATAGTTTCAGTCATCAGCTGAATTCATTAGATATTCTTGTAGAGACTTTTTGATCACAGAATTTCATTCCTGTAGCAGAAGCTTGCTTTAATAATAGTAACAATAATGGCAAAAGTATGACCAACATTAACTCTATAAGCAAAAAGAATTGAGTAATAAAAATACTGACTGATGATCCATCACGAATGTTTGAAGTGCGGAGAGTTAAAGAGACATCTAACTAGTATTAACAGGCATATTCCATCAGTGTTTTAGAAATGGAACAAAGACTTCACCAGCATCATCAAAATATAATTCAGTGAGTGTGTTTTCAGTGTTCAGGTTTGCTATAAAATCAAGTCAATAATTCTGAGAGATCAGTGTTACGAGTTAGTGCAAATCTTTTTTGGACCACATGAGAAGAAAAATAGATTTGATATCCTATTAAACTTTACAGATATGGAAGTATCAGGTAAAAGCACTGACTGGTAGTAAATTAGAAGAGATGCACAGAGGATAAGGACACAAGGAGTAACAAGGAGTAGGATTGATGTGCTTTGAATGAGCAGGGATGGTGTTACTTGGAGAGACAAAACATCTGGCTATGAGGTCCCAATGGGGCAGGGACTGTAGGTCTTGAGATGTTGAAAGTCCATCAGAAAAGAGAGAAGACATATTCACTCACTGAATGAAGCATTTTTACCAAAAGCCTAAGCATGGAGGGGTGGGTGTAAAGAGTGCAGACCAGCAGCTCTTGGCTCAGCGCAGGAAGGGGAAGGAGATTTTCACAGTGGTGATATCCTTCATGCAGGCCCTGATCAGGCATCTTTGGTCCCTGTCCCTCCTCCCCTTACCATTTCCCTGCCCTGAGCCAAGGCAACTACTTTCAAAGCCACCTTCTGTCTGCCCTGCCTGCTTCCCTTCCCCGTGACTCCTTCATCTCCTGGCAAAGCAGAAAACAAACAATCTGGTGTAACAAACCTACAAGGATACTGTATCAGGGAAGACGTAATTTGAGCAGCAGTGGGCCATGATTGTATGTCACTGGGGAGTGAGTGGGTGAAGCAGGAAAGCATTGGAGGATTCAGGAAGCTGTAAAGACACCACAGATCCTTTGGGAAAAGAGAATTAACCAGATGATACCAAGATATATTAGTAACATCACCAGTGGATTTTCTACTGCTCAAAAATACTTTCCTTGTTATCACATCCCCATTCCACTGTGTGCATCCCTGGATGCTCAGCTTGTTCACAGCCTTCACCAGGGAAGGAGGAGGCAATGTCTGACACACAGCTGCTGCTCTGGATGCCTCATCCACTAGCAAAGGGTGCAGAAGGCTGTGCATATTTACACCAGAGACGCTGGTTCTCACGGTCTAGATGGAAAGGTGGACCTGGGTGGAAAGGTTATCTGAGCACAAGGTTGAACAGTACACAGCAAAGAGTTAGGTTTTGGATAATCGGGGAATGCTGGTATCATGTCTGTCACACCATGCTTCCTGCCTTGCTGTCTGCAGTCAGAGCTTCAGACTTGACATAATCTGTATTTGTACAAATAAGATTAGTTTTCTTCTACCTGTGGGGCCCAGGTTAAACCATTTGGGGACAATAAGTCCAAAGGGGACATTTAGCAAAGGAATTTCTCACCAGAAGTCTATGTATGAGAGGAGGGATACTGTTAATGAAACATCCTGACTTCATTCCTGCAAGTTTAGGACTTGGTCAGTGTTCATAGGACAGAAGGCATTTCCTTTCTTCTTAAACTGCTGCATGGCTTGCTCTCTTTCTTCTCCATACTAAGAAAAATGATGTTTTACAGCAGTTGCTGTCACTCTTCTCTCCTAGGTTAATGAAGAAAACTCCCAGCTCCATCCTGTCCTTTTGCTAGCAATGGTTAGTTTCCCTATGGAAATCACTAAAATTCAGTGTTTCTTCTAGTAGAGAATGTTTTGTCTTAGAAGAGGCAAGATACTCAGTGGACTTTGGCTCGGTGTCTCAAATGTTCTAGTCCCAAAAGCTGGGTTTCATAGTTTGACTGAAACATATTTCCAGTGAGTTCCACAGGACATTCTAAGCAGTCTGTGGTATTTTTGGTTTGTTGATTGTTTTGGAGTTGTTTCACAGAATGCACTATGGTACATGTCCTTGCAATGGCAGAATATACAGTCATAACCACTAACTGAGTAGTTATTTCCGGGCTTTCTAAAATAAAATCAACCTTCTTTATCAAAGTTAAAATAACTTTTTTCTTCTCAAAAACAAGTGTCCTGGTTACAGCTAGGGTAGAGTTTCCTCTCAGTAGCTGTTACGGGGCTGTGTTTTGGATTCAGAATAAGAATGGTGTTGATAACACACTGATGTTTTGTTTTCTTATGAAGTCGTGTTTCTCCTAAGTCAAGGACTTTTTTCCTTTTTTCATGCTCTGCTAATGAGGAGGTACACAAAAGAAACTGGGAGGGAACATAGCTGGGCAAAGGGATATTCCATACCACAGAACATAATAAATTAGGAGGAATTTGCTGGAAACATGGCCAATCTAGGTTCGGGAATGGGGGTCTGGCATTGGTCAGCCATTGCACTGTGCATCACTTGTTTGTTTCCTTTTTATTATAATTACTGGGTTTTTACCATTATTATAGTATTTTGCTTTACTTTAAATTATTAAACTGTTTTATCTCAACATACAAGTTTTACTTTGATCCTTCACCCAACTCCACTGGCGTGGGGGTGATGAGAGGGGAGGGTTGAGTGAGTGTCTGCATGGTGCTTAATTTCCATCTGTGCTTAAACCACAACAACTGGACAATAAGAAACCTCTACAAGTTATTTTTTTAAATTTGGCTTTGTCTTCTAAAATAATTATTCCTCATGAAATATATGCTTATCAGACAGTGTCAGTCAAAATTTATAACAGCAAAAAAAAAATCCTCCTTATCTCCTCTGCCTTTTTTTCATCACATTTAGGCTCTCTGCATCTATTTTTACCTTTCCTTCTTCAGTTTTCTCAGAATCTACTCTTTCTTTTTGTACTTGCCATTACAATTCCATTCCACTCTTCTATGCTCTTTTTCATCTCTTTTTCCTTCATTCTATATGCAGTTCAAATACCTCATTCTCAGCTCGTAAGTGAATTCATGGTGCTATCCTTATCTAAATCTCTGCTTCCAGTTAACACAGTCTATTTTTGTACTTATTTTTTGCAACTTTGTGCCTTCATCCATTGTTAAGCACTTTCCTCCATTCTTCTCTTGGTATCTGAAACATCTTTTTGCTTCTTAAGTGATGATCTCTTCTGTCTGCGTCTAGTGCAAACTGTGAGATTCCCCAGCATGCATAAACTTATATTTTATTTTGAATTTTCAGCAGTGTAGATGAAGCATTTTTTTAACCTGTGCATATACGCATTACAGTATCACCTTGACACAATCACATGCAGCCTGATTTTCTCAGATATTGGACAAATTGCTCTTGCAATTTTTCCTCCACGCTTGTTAGTTGTAAAAAATGTAGCCATTTCACTCAATTGCAAATTAGAAGTTAACTGTAATTTCCTTTCATAGTGGAACAAAAAAAAATCAGGATGCAATTTTCTGGTACCTCTGGGTCATTTGAAAATCAAATTTTTTGATTTTAACAAAAATTTAAAACTTTTAACATCTCTCTTAGCGATGTCCATAACAAAGAAACTCATATCAATGAGTTTGCAGTGCTTCAAACAAAGGCAGTGCTTCAATGAGAAAAGCCCTTTAAACAAATTACTTTCGGGAGGCTTTCATTTTCTCCAAAAGAAGATAATACATTGGGACTGTTGTTCTGATGTCTTCATTTGTGTAGTCATTTAAACCTTAATAAACTGAGTGGAAGTAGGGAGTCTTTTCATCCCTCATTTCTTCACCTTGCTGACAGAAGACAAAGGAGGCATTGCATTCTGCAAGAACTGGGGGGTACAGGTGGGGTGAGCAGAATGCTGTACTAAAAGGCAAATATACTTCACAGCAGAGTGAGGCAGGGTTAGAGTAAGAAATCTGACTGAGAAAAAATTGGTTTGCTTTCTGGAAACACGACAACTAGATGAAGTTTTATTCAGGAAACATACATTAGTGTAAATACACTCTCTTTCTGGTTAAACAGATTGGGGTTTTTTTGCTCTCCCTTTTCTCAAGCTAAAAACTGTGACCACTGTAAATTTCCCCAGCTTTACGGCAATGTTCTAAAAACATCTGCAGGAGAAAAATACAGCTTTAGATCAAATTCCTTTAGATACTACTTGCTAGTGAGCAGCACTTCAGGGGCTAAGCCAAGTAAGTAGAGAAAATAACTTCATGTGAATTCCCTGTTTCCTAAGAATGTGCTACTGAGCACAGACCTAAAACAGCTCCATGTGTGCTATTTTCAGTAATGTCTGCTACTGGATTAACTCTTTTATTATTTCTGAAAGAATTATTTCATAGCTGATATATAGCCCCACTAACTGACAAAAGAGTACACAGGTCTTCGGAAAGATCTCATTTGGGTAACTCCCAACCCTAATTTTAACCCTCAGTGCTTCTGGTTGCATTTCTGAAATAGAGTGGGTTTTTTCAGGCCAATCCCTACATTTCAAACCTTCACACTGACCAATCTACTGTCTTACAGTTAGCTAGGCACCTTCTTTTCGTGCTAGGTTGACCTGAATCCCCACAGCAATTCTGTCTTCCACTTATTCTTCTATTGGGAATGACCTTTAATTCTTTTTCATGACCTAATCAGTTATGTTAAGGAAAAAGAAGGAAAACACAGTGCCTAAGAATTTTAAGCCATTTTGTGGTGTGCTTATGGAAACATCTCAGATATGCACAAGTTGGTGAAGACACATCCAAGGACAATACCAACAACTCCCTAATGCATTGTTCTGTGACTTAATATTATACGGGGTTTTTCCTGATCAAGGAGAATATTTATTATATATATAAATATATAATATTTTATAATACATGAATTGCAAAAGTTTGCACCAGCTGAGAGTGTGTTTTAGGATGTTTCACAGTATTCTCTTGGGCTCTCATTCAGTAAATATTCTTCCTGTATACTGTCACTTTTGGGGAGTTGTAACATATTTCATACCTGTTTTGAAATACTTCAGAAACCTGAAAATAACATAACTCTGAGACTTTTACCCTTAAGCTACAATGTCTAAGGCTGCTTTAAAAAAGAAAAATTAATTCCTTGTCTGACTAGAGGATTAGGATAGGCTTATGGAATTGACATGTGCTTGACAGAAAAGTTACTAGTGCACCAGCTGTAAAACTCGTTCTTTTCTGAAGCTGATGCATTGAAAATATGTTAACCTAGCTTAAAACATGTGTAAAAATAAGAGATTAAGTATGAATGACTGAGTGCTTAAGTTGTATTTTGAAGTTGAGATACTAAACCATAGGCCCAGTATTCCCAGAGGTCTTTGATACATGCTTTAGAGAATAAATATCTTTACCCTGATAATGAACCATAGTTTATGTCGATTATTTAGGAAATTAACATTCTAGTTTGATTTAAACTCACACAAGGGTGCCAGTGGGATTCAAACAAGAACTTGTATCTGGGTTTAAAAGTAATTGCATTTGCTAGATGCCGGATAATAGTATTATAGAATCACAGTATAGTTTGGGTTGGAAGGGATCTTTTAAGGTCATTAGCCCCATCCCCCTGCAATGACCTGGGACATCTTCAGCTAGGCCAGGTGGCTCAGAATGTTTCCAGGGATGGGACATCTACCAAGTCTCTGGTTAACATTTTCCAGTTGTCCTGGTTTGAGAGGAAGTGAGTTTTTTAAGGAAGTTATAGTCAAACCAATCAGTGGTCAGACTGAATATTGACACCTGGTATGACCACTGAAGAGATTTGTCACCTCTGAGAACACAGGGAGATAAAGGAGAGAATCCCAGAGGAACTTGCTCTTGTGTTCCGGCTGTTGGAGGGAGCAGATCTCCTCCCCCGCCCAGCCTGAGGCCTGAAGCTGGGCCTGGGCCTGGCTGGGGAGGGGCAGCCATGCGGCCTGAGCAGAGAGGTAGGCCGGAGCCAGAGAGAGAGAGAGGGTGGAAGGGAATGGAACTGAGCCAGCTTCTGCAGGATGGAAGGGTGGAGAGACGAGGAGATGGTTTTCTACCC